>PVJA010008768.1:0-63161 GCA_004027025.1 Myocastor coypus
AAAAAAAAAAAAAAAAAAAAAAAAAAAAAAAAAAAAAAAAGAATACACAACTGAGGAATGACGAAGCGCCCTAAACCTGTAAGCTAGAATAGAACTGAGATGAGCTTCACGGTGAAGTCATGTTGAATATGAGATGCTAATTATGTTGAGACATCCAGGTGGGATTGTAAATCGCAACAGATTTGTAAGCCAGAGGAGAAATCTGAACTGGGCAAATGAGTTCCTGGGTCTCTGTCCTACAGTAATATGTTTAGGTTATTAATTGATTGTCTCAGCTCCAAATCAAGTTTGGGACGCTAGACCCTATATTGCTCTTTTCCAGGTGGATTTGTGTTAGTCATTGCCAATAGGTGGCGCCAGAGAGACCCTGCAGTGTCAACTTGGGAGGAAGTGACCTCCTATTTCTTCCCAGGAACTAGTCCTCCGCCTGGCATCCAGCAGATGTGCAGGAGGCCCACATCTTCATGGCGTTCGTGGACCAGCCAGTAGGAGATTTAGAGAAGCCAGGTGGAGAAGCCCCACAATGCTGTGTGTCCCAGCACACTCCAGCAGGTTTCTCGGTCATCAGACAGGCTGCAGATTCTTCAGGTAATTATGCTTTTTCAGAGAGAAAGTGTTATGGTTTAGGTGAAGAATGTGCCCCAGAAATCTTTGGGGAGATGATTGGTTCGTGGGGCACTGCAGTCCTCGGTGGACTCCCCTGTGCAGGGCACAGCGGAATGTGCTGTTGACAGAGGCTCATTGGAGACGAGTCACCGGTGGTGCGGCTGAAAGAGCAGCCTATGCCCACGCTACCGCCCACGCTTTCTGCTCCCTCATCACATGACATGAGCCATTTTCTGCCACCGGATCTTCCCTTCCTTGAAGCCAACCAGCTATGCACTAAATCCTCTCAAGTCTTGAGCCAAAAGAAAGCTCTCTTCCTTATGGATGCCAGGTACTCGCTCAAGTGCAGATAAAATTTTAGTACGAGAGAAGTAGGGTGATCCCTGTGACTGCGGATGACCACGCGGTGCAGAGTCCTTGGGAACCAGCTTGTGAGTGGGGCTGGTGAGGGTTAGAGAAGCCAGGTGGAAAAGTCCCAGAGTGACGTCAGCCCAACCTGATGGAGGATTCTGCTCTGATCTCAGAAGACGAGATTACTGAGAGAAGTGTATGCAATAAATGCCAGGCTCAGGACACTTCAGTTGAAAAGAAGGACTGCAATGACAGTTGGACTCAAGGCGCTGTGTATTATGTCCTGGTAGAAAATCTGTCTACATTGACATATGTTCTGAGACTTGGCAGACAAATGAGGTCAAGAACACTGTTCTAACTAATCAGGCAGCAGAAATTTCAAGACAGCTCAGTACTCAGGATGTAGCATGGATACTGGTTGGTGAGAGCTTTTAGCTAGATCGACAGTGAAAATCAGGAGCAAATAAATCAGGGCATTGTTTATTTGGTAGAGCTCAGTGATTTGGAAAATTAGTGGTTTTGCCAGAAAGGAAACTCTTATAATGCTGTGGCAAAAAAACACAGGGTTGCTGAAAAGATTAGCACCAGAGCCTTACATCAGAACAAAAGGGAAGATGGCTTGTGGGCATCTTGGGAATCAGCAAGACCCTGTCCTTTGCTGCCTCACCAAGTAAAAAGGTAAAGATAAATTTCTTCGGAAGACTTAGCTTTAGAAAGAGAGAAATGCAGAGAGCCTTGCTTGAGAGAGGCAGCTGAAGCCCGAAACCACCCTGGACTCAGTTCATAGTGCTCCCCCACCCAGGCACCCAGAGGCCTCACTCAGCAGCTGTGATCCGAGGGAGCCCAGGTAGCACTTGAGCTGGTGGCAGTTCTTGGTGCTATCCATGTGGTGATCAGTTTACAGGCATGCTGGATGTGAGAACTGCATGGTCCAGAAGCTTCTACCCAGATTTCAGAAAGGGGCTGGGGAGGCAAGGTCCCTGGGCTCCTAAGGAGACACCAAGTGAACATGAAAATACAACGGCGGCACTAGGGATCTGGAGCTGCAAAGAATATGGGTGACCATCTGCTGAGAAAAGCTGCGGACAGCACACAAAGCCACCAAGGGGGAGGTGCTCCGAGGGCTCTGGACAGCAGCACGGTACAGGTGGGGCTACCTCAGCCATTTGCAGCTCGTATCGCACAACTCATTCCAGGAATGAGACACCGGGCTGCAGGGCTTAGCTGTCTGTCCTGCTAGGTTTCAGACTTGCTTTTGTTCCACCCCATTCCATGCCTCTATTTTTCCTTTTGGAATGGGACTGCTTACCCTGTGCCACTGTGTGTTAGAAATACTGTATTTGCTTTTCTTTAGATTTGGAATTTTCAGCAATGCTGGCACTGATAACATGTTAGCGACTTTTTTTTTTTTAATGTATTTAGTAGAGAGTCTACAGGGTCTCACTACACAGATCAGACTCATAGTGATCCTCCTGTTTTCAGCTTCCTATGTGCTGGGATTACAGGTATGCACCACTGCGCCCAGTCTCATTCATTGACTCAGCATGCCTCAGGAGGCAGGGCTGGCATGCCAGGGATCAAATCCCAGTTGTTGTGCTCTGCCTAAGCAGGTGTTTTAGTCCGCTGAGCTATCTGGCTGGCCCACCCTTGGTGACTTTTACAGATGGACTAAACGCACTTTTCATGATGAGACAGACAAGTGTCTTGGAGACCAGGAACAGAATGTTATGGCAGGGAACTAAGCTATCTCCCAAGCCTCATGCATTCAGAAGTGGTGCTTTGGGAAGGTGATTAGCTCATAGCTGCAGAGCTCGCTGTGCCATCAGGAGGGTGTGCCTGGTCAGAAGAGGCCTGTCCTGGAGAGTGACCTGGAAGGCTGGATCTTTCCTCCTGGCTCTTCCCTGCCCTCTCTGCTTCCTGGCCACCACAACATGAGCAGCTGTCCTCTGCCAGACCCTTCTATCACGTCCTTCCTGCCCTTGAGCCAGTCAACTGTAGACTGAATTCTCCACCAAAAATGAGGTCACGCGGATCTCTCCTCCCTTAAGGTGTGGGTGTTGGATATTGGTATCAGCAGTGAAAACGTAGGGGAGACCAGGAGCACCACAGCCTTGCTGTGCATAAGAGCTGGGTGGGGGCCTTCCCAGGAGCCTCTTCTCCTTGTTCCCCCTCCCTCAGCCCTTCAGGGAGTACCCATCTTGCAAGTTGCTTGTGCTCTATGCCTTGGAGCCCTCCTTGACTCCCTTTGGTAGTGGACATCTTTCCTGGTTGTCAGTTCTTTGAGTTACATATCTCTTGGCAACCACGTGTGACCACACCCTGATGATACAGAGTCACTGGACAGGTTGAGGTCAACCAGATCAACTAGGAAAGTGGCCCCGTGACAGCCAGGGGAGAAGTCTAAGTGCTCAGCCTTATGAAACTCTGAGGTCCATTGCCAGGCAAGGAGGTCATGCTTGCAAAACAGGGGAGGAAGGGTGAGAGAAATGGGAGAGGCCCAGGAGGACAGAGTGGTACGGAAATGAAGGGGGAAAACTGCTTTAATAAGCAGTATGCTTAAGTCTTGTGGTGGAAAAGGTTTTCTTATACACAAAAATATAAACCACAGGATAAGAGGACATTAAAATTAAGGCATTTGTGATATCAGCAGGCATCACAAAGGACTAAAAAAGTAACATGAGGAACAGGAGAGAATATTTGCAGCCCCCAGATGACCAAGTATTTGTAAGAACCTCTACACATCACGAAAGACAGACTTCTAATAGAAAAGCAGCGAAGCCATGAACAGGCCCTTCACAAAAGCAGGAACATGACTGGAAAGCCAAGAAGAAATATGAAAAAAATCTCACCCTTGTTAGTGAGGAAACGCAACTGAAAACGGTGGAAGGCCAATTTATGCTCTTTCGGCTGGCAACTATGAAACCATCAGTAACAAATATCAGCAAGGCCATAAAGTCGTGCTGTTGTCTAGGGTAGCCATGGGCCACTGGGGGCTGTGCTGCCCAAAGCGAGATGTGCTCAGAGAATAAAACGCACACAAAAATTCACAGGCCTGGAGATAATGAAAAACTAAACCATTTAATTAATAATTTGGATGCTGATTTACATGTTGACATAATATCTTACATATATTAGGGTTGGTGAAATAATAGATCATTAGTACTAGGCGGCACACAGCTGGCGAGCCGGCATTCTAGGAGGCTGCTAGGGAGGGCTGTAAGTCACCCAGCCTGGGCGACTTAGTAACTTAGCAAGACCTTGTCTCAAAATAGAAACCAGGAAAGGGCTGGGGAATCTTCCAAAACAGTAGATTCTATTTCTTTCTACTTTTATAATGGTATTAGTAGACAATATGAAATAATCTATATGGTCTTTATAGAGCATAATTTTAAAGATACGCCAAATACTGCTGCCAAGTGCCATTCAACAGAAAGGCAGGCTTGCCAGTTCACCAGATCTGGCACCAGGCAACTCCTGGCTCCACCCCGAAGATGCAATGTCCATGAAAGCTAAGCATCTTTCAACAGTCCAGGCTAATGAGACCGCTCTGACAGCACAGGGAGTGGAGACGCCCCTTCAGGCCTGCCTCAGGATGCAGCAAGGCTGACGGGTAAGCGGCGCTACGAGGGAAGGGGGAAAGCTGGAGGAGATGGCAGCGGTGTGCCCTCTACCCCCTAGACCCTTGCCACATTTACCTACCACACCTCCTCGATCACAGAAGAACAAGACAAACTCAGTGTACCTTGGCTCACAAACATCACTTGTTCCATGGCTCTGGGGAGGATATCTGTGGTCATGTTTGTCACCCAACATCGAGTTCACAAAACAAAGCACATTCTTCCTGAATTCTTTTGTTGGTGAACAGCGTGGTTTGTGGACAGAAGCGTTTGTGAACCGAGGTATGGTTGTATGTGTAAAAAGAAATGAGGAGTAAAAGTCGACCCACTGGGTCACCACAGGGCATCACCAACTATGCCTTCCAGAGGAACTTAACAGCTTTAAGAAGTTCAAAGGCAAGTCTCGGAGAATTTCAGCAGAGAATTAAAAGCTTTGAGAGGAAAAAAGCTAGTAACACTAGGTCTTAAATGTATAATTAATGTAAGAACTTATAATTATATTTAATAGGTGAAACATATACTTGAAGCGACTTAAAATTAAATAGGCTAAAAGAAAATATTCCAACTAAACACAAAGAGGCAAAAGGACAAAGAGTACAGAGATATCTCAAGAGCCACACGGGGACAGGGTGCCATCCAATGGGTCCACTAAACCTGTCCTCCTATGACTACCTCACACCTGCACAGTTTGAGTTTAAAGAGGAAGAGAAAATTTCAGAACCAATATTAGAAGACAAAAGAAAAATCCTCAAAAACTAACATAGCTACTTAGTCATAGATTCCAGAAGCACCAGCCCCATGCCAAAAAGCAGACAGAACATCAAACTGCTGCCCATTGCATTAGATTTCTCAGATGGACCCTAAAAACTGCTGCACAAGGAGAATGAACATAGGCTTAAAATGAACAAAAAAATAGCACCAACGGCTGTGCTGTAGTCAGAAACAATGGCTGATAAAAGGTTGGAGCCAAATGTTTTCAAACCGCTGAAGGAAAAAGAACTGTCACTATCAGATCTGAGATAGTCAACAAAATAAACACTTCCGAATAAAGGCTACCTGGAAACATTTTCAGATGAGTGGGAAGAGAAAAGCTGTTACCAGTAGGCAGACCCTGAAGAAATGGGAAAGAAGCTCTTCAGCCAAAGGGAAATAATTTCAAAAGAAACAGTGAAATCAGGAATGAGGAGTCCAATGTGGGTAACTGCAATTCATGCTCTAAGACGACCTCAAAAACCTAGAAAACTACAGTAAGCTAACCCAAAATGTGTACAGAAGAGAACAATTACAGTTAGAAAGGAAATCAATGAATCAGAAAGCAAGCAAATAAAAATTACAGCCAGCGTCTATTTTTACATTTCAAGAGAAAGCTGACAAGCAATGGAAACCAATGAATAAAAATAAATGAAGAAAAGCATAATCTGCCAAAATCAAAATTGAAGGAGATGTTATTACAGATTTATAAAAATGAGAAATGGAAAAATAAATATTATTTCAAAGCATTTGAAACTTAGAAATAATAATAGTCCTTCACAAACTCTTCCAGAAAACAGTAAGATATGGGATATACCCCAATTCTTTCACTGAGGCCAGAATAACTTATCTCAATAAGGATACAAAATATGCAGAAAGCCATAAAAAAAAATCTACACTTTCTTCCTATTCTCTAGAAGAGCTTGTAGAGGGCAGCCACTATTTCTTTTATTATTTTATGATTACTATTATTATTATTATTATTATTATTATTATTGCTGGCTCAGCCTGCCCTGGGGGTGGGGGCTGGTGCAGCATGTAGTGCCAGGGATTGAACTGTGGTCCCTGCAGTTACTTAAGCTTGCCTAAGCAGGCGCTTTAGACCACTGAACCATCTCACCAACCCACAATCAGTTTCTAATGTTTGAACTAATCAACCTACGAGGACGTCTAGACCACAAGAACACTCTGTATTTAAATTTTATTTCATTTAAGGTTTCATTATAGATTCAACAGTTAGAAAACTGCAGAATTTTTCTGATAACTTCCTCTTGTGTTAGTTTCATTAAGTGGTACTTTTTCAGTTAGTTTATGTTTCAAACATATTGGAATAGAGTCCAAAATATCTCCCTATGAAAAATTAGAAACAGAACATTAGCAAATCAAATCCAAGAATATATTGCATCATGATGAAGTGGAGTTACACTAAGAACGAAAACAAAGCAACATTTAAAATCAATACAATCTTTAATCTGATCAGAATAAAAGAAAAAGCTGTATCTCTTTTGAACAGATGTATAAAAATCATTTGATTAACTTTAATCCCCAATGGTGACAAAGTACCGGAAAATCAGGAGTGAAAGAAACGTCTTCATCTTCAGTAAAATACAGCATATACACAATTACAGTGGAATTAGCATCAAATGGATCCTGAAATTAACAGTGCTTCCTGCTTGGGAAAAGCCTGGTATGTCTGCATCCCTGTCAGGAGAGGCTGAGGGAAGCCCAGTCTCTCGGGCTTCAGCTTCCCCCTGGCTTGCACTGCCTCGTGGTGTAAACGGGTCTAATCACTTTGATCTGCCTTTCACAATAAAATTAATATAAAGTTACCCGATGGTCAGGCATGCAGGTGCCACAGGTAGTCCAAGCCGCCTGGCAGTGACACATACAGATTGTGACCCAGCAGTGAACATGTAAGAAAAGCAAAGGTCTCGTTCTTGTCCTGCACCAGCATGGCCTGGGTGGCAGAGGGCGTGACCTGTGGTCTGAGCTGTGCTGGCTCTGGGAACTGGGCTGACCTATGTCCCACCATGTGGGTCGCTGCGGCTGCCCCAAGATGGAGCTGTGTGAAGTGACACTGTAAGTTCCCAGGGCTTGTCAGCTAGGATACGCATCACCTCCACTCACCCACTCCTCTCATAAGGCCACTGGTATGGCCCCCCGACAACTTCCCAGGCACGGGAAGGGATAGTTCATTTGGTATGCATGGAAGTAGAGGAGGACCAGACACCAGGAAACAGTGGCAGTGTCCCTTGTAGAGAGCATGGGACACTTCCGGTTGTAGCTTCATGGATGCAGCATCCCTGTAAAGTGAGGAAGAAGCCAAAATCTCCAATGCATGAGGACTCTGGGGAGCAGGGCAGGGGTGAGAACAATTCCAGGACTGGCAACAACTTTGACCTCTGAGTTTTCTTTGGCTGGCTCTGGCTCCTAGAATAACCTGCTTTTCTTCTTGAGTCGTTTAGGTCTGGTATCCTAAACTTGTTATCTTTCTTGTTCTCTGAACTAGCTGATCCCCTTAGAGTAGCAGGGCCCAAATGTCTTCTCCATTTCTGTGTATGATTGCTGCAAGCCCCAATTTAGACTGCGTATGACTAAGAATATTTGTTCCTCACAGTTCTTCAAGCCTAAGAAATGCCTAAGCTGTGCTAGCTTACGCTGCTTGATCTCCCTAAAACACAGATCCCTTTTCTCTCAAGGCATTTAATGCCTTCCCTCAGGACTCAATAGAAGAAGGATACCCTCCTCAAAGGGGGACAGCCACCCCCCACTGCATTGCCACTAATGCAGGAATAGGTAAAGGCCCTGCTTTCTCTCTGGATGGGAAGAACTGAAGTACCAAGTCCTGCTATTTCATAGTCTGACACCCTGGCTGTGACAGTTGCTATTTCTGCATGTCCTATCTCTACAGGAGTTTCCCGGGGTCCACTAGGCGCCATCACCAGGAGCCCCTACTGGAGGGGTAAGGTCCAATCTGAATGCTCAGTTCCCTATTCCGTTGAGTCCCAAGGTGGAGGCTGAGCTACAGGACAAGGAAGGCCATCCAGGTCTCAAATCCACAGCGTGCTCTCCAAACAAATTCGGCTGGTACTAGACTTGATGTATGTGCTGTTTCCTGATGGCTTCAGAACTCAGAGACACAGGAAATTGGCCCTCAGTGTTTGCTTTCATCTTTCTTTCAAAAAGAAATAGCTCTCTGTCAAAATACAGCTGCCATGTACCTTCAGCGGCTCTGCTCCAGGTCTTTTAGATGCAAGGACGGAAAAGAAGTAACTGCTGCTCTTAGGCCCCCATCTATGTGAAAAGTGAACGTGACTACAGTTTGGACAGGGAATGTTCCCAGAATCTGCATGCTAGTGGTTTGGTTCCCAGGGCAGTGCTGGGAGGTGTGGAGCTTTGGAGAGTTGCCTTCCCTGAGACCCTGTGGCTGGGCTCTTCCTCACCCCACTTCTTGGACTGTCTCTACTGTGTCTCCCACCATGATGTGCTGCCTCAGTGCAGCCCCAAAACATCTGGCGGGTCAATCCTGGAATGAAACCTCTACTACTGTGAGCCAAAGAAACCCTATCTCCTTCTAAGTTGGCTGTCTCAGGCATTTTGTTATAGCAACAGAAAGTTATCTGAGGAATCCAACAACAAAATGAGATAAACCAAAATGTTCTGAAGGAAGAACATAATGGTAACAAGAGCTGAAGTACACAGGGTTTTGCTTATTTTATCTGCAGCCTCAGAAGTACCTGTGGGCCTTTGTCCCTGCGATACTTCAGTATTCCTTGGGGCAGTTTTTCTTATGCACTCTCTACCCAAATGCCTCAACTGGAGCTGAGGTCACTGCCTGCTCCAAGCATGGGCCTGGGACCCAGCCTGGCCAGTGAGAGGCTGGTCTCTCCCTGGTTAAAGAAATTGGCTTAACAAATCATTTCCCTGCAATGGTTCTGTTTTCTACTTGCAAAGTAGAGGTGCATATACCTTTGAGTTTTCAGGAGCAAAAATTTAGATAATTTAGAAGGTCTGTGTTATGCTTTTAACTTGGAAGTGCTCAGCTACTTCAGTGCCATCACCAGGAAGTTGGGCGGGCATTTGAGACAACACTGAGTAGATGGAGCTTGTAATTTCTCCCCCTACCTCTCACTAGTAACTACTAAAGTTCATTTATTATGTGTTTGTTATAGTCAAATCCGACTGACTGTACAGTAGAATTTTTGATATGTAGTAAACTTTTTTAAGTATGTAAAAAAAAAAAAAAAGAAAGAAAGAAATTGGCTTAAGGGTATCCCAAGACTGAGTCAGAGCCAAACCTAAGTCACCCTCTGTCAGATTCTGAAAAGATGAGAGAGAGACCCTGTCCAGACTCGGAGCTACAGCACTGTGAGCCTGGGAGGAGTGAGAGTCAGAAAAGACCCTTCCCCAGACCCCAGTCCACAGGAGGGCAGAAGATACAAGGAAGAGGCTCCCTGGTGTCACATGAGAACCTAGTTCCAGTTGCAGCTGATGAGGCTAACACTGGTATTCATTCATTCATTCATTCACTTACTCACCATCACACACCAAAAATTAGCAGAGCATCTCTTAGTCTGGGTGTTATTTTAGCTTTAGGAACACAACACTGGATCCAATCCACAAGATTCCTAACTCTCAGGAGCCTGGAACCATTTAGGAAGAGACAGCTATACACAACCACTGCCTTCAAGACATGTTCAAGGACAGGAAGGAAGACACCATAGTGAAAAAATAAGTAAAATCATCAAGAAGTGGTGACAGGAAGCAAAGAAGCGCCTGGGTGCTGCTATTCAGATCGGGCACTCTGTGGAGGCCCCATGCAGCCCCACTGGGCTGGGCACTCAGGGAGGGGCGCAAGGGCTCTGGCCAGGCCAGAGGGCGCCAGAGGTGGGGAGGTCCAGGAGCGGAGCCCGACACGCAGCCAGAAGGACGAAGGATGTCAGCTTTAGCGCGCTCCTGCATGAGCCGCACCTGGGCCAGAGGGCAGGCCCAGGCAGGGCAGACTGAGCAGAGGACTCACCGGTCTGCCGCACTGAGTGACTGTGAAGAGAGGATGGCAGCAGAGCAGGCTAGCGAGGAGCAGAATGGGTGCCGGGAAGTGACCACGGGTGCTTCAAAGTGGCCAGAGCCACTTCATTCCCTCAAAGACACTTCATGTTGTTTCTGCCATCTGCAACTCAAGGGGGCTGGGCAACAGGACACCTTCCTCCGACCCCAGACAACACTGCCAGCAAAGAGGCCATTCTTTCACGCACCACCAGAAGACAGAAATGCTGCCCCAGGACTCTTTCCATCCCTCAACTATAGCCTAACTGGTGTTCCAGGAAACGGAGTGTAATGGACAGGACCCAGGGACAGCTGTGGCAAGGCAGCTTCACCTGTGGGCTCTCTGTTTATTGTATTCTCCCTTTCTTGTTATGCTACTGGTTGACCTCTAAATGAACCCTACGATGGGAGAGGCATGGAAGTTAATGAAGACCATGGTTATGTATGTGGTCCTCTTTCTGCTAAGGTGACTACACATGAGATCGCGCTGACAATCCTGAATAAAGCTGGCTTGTTTCAGAGGGTCACGGCTCACTGAGGGTGGAACCTCAAGGGGTCCTCTGAGCCACCTCCATCCGGGCTTCTCATCACTCCATTCGGCTCCAACACATAGTTTTACAACACTTAACAGAGCTCCCCCGGCGTTCCTGTATACCAAGCCGGCTTGATGGAGGGAGCAGAGTCCACAAGGAGCCCAGCTTTGCCCCCACAGTGGAAGGGGACATGGCGCAACAGTACACGACAGGCTTTCAGCTGTGCTTAGCATCAAGGTACTGAAGTCCACTTGCCCTAGCCGGGCAAGTGTCTGCCCTTGCAGCCACCCGACAACTAGGGTTCAGGAAAGAGGGTATGCTCACGGGACCATGTCGCTTCTAAAGTGCCTCAGTCCCCAGTGACACCAGAATGTCTGCAAGCGCAAGTTCAAGCACCTCCATGCGGCCCGCTGCACCCCTTAAGGCTGACCCAGTGCTTGTGCCTTCCAGCCTTTGTGCCCACATTACAGGGGTAGCCACCACCACTTGGTGCCACCCTGAAGGGCCGCATTCACTCTACCATCTGTGTTGTACAATCTGTTCCCTCCTTCTGAATGGTCCCTTCCCTGCCGCCATCCTCTTCTTCCCCCAGGGGAACACCTGCCACTCTGATCAGAAATCCGCCTGCCAATCAGGTCTTAAGGAAGGGGTTCCCTGACTCCTCCTCACTACTGTCAGGACTGGGTCCAACACTCCACCTTCCCTCAACTCCTGGTGTTCAACACAGGGAGGAGGTTCGGGAAAGGTCAGCCATAAAAGCTCAGGAGATAAATAAGTCTACGGGCACCAAATAACACTGGTGCGCTTGCATGGGGAACCCGTGAGAAACACTCCGGGAAAACCCAGCAAGTTCCTGTTTCGCTGGGCCTGAGAGTCCCACCCTGGGATTTCAACCCAGACAAGTAATCAACCTCGGGCCCAGCCCACTTTTAGGATGAAGCACAGCACAGAAACAGAAGGCCAGCTACAAGGGCAACAAAGATTTTGCCAGTGAATATTTTAAAGCACATTTTCTGAGATAAAGGACAGTTGTCAATACAAAGACAGCAAGTGTTCTCTGTAAATAAAATGAAAGAGAAAAGAGATGAAGGCTACTAAAATGACCTAAAGCGAGGCCTGGACTGGGTGGGAAGGCTGCAAGAGGAAACACCTGAAACTGGGAGGCCATGCAGTAGCCCTCTCTAGGACACACAAGAGCCTTCTAAAAGCCTCTGCCCCTTGGCCCCATCTGGCTCCTACTCGCCCATGCTCCACACCAAATGCCGGAAGATGCTGGGCCTCTCTCTGGGCCTCCCACGCTGTGTGCTGATCCCTCACCAGCCTGGTCACCAGGGATCATTTGGTGCCACTGGAGAAGGAAATGCTTCAAGGCAGGAGTGACCAGGCCTGGCGCACATAGCGAGGCCTGGCTTCTCTGCTTCTGCCACTGCGCTCAGCTGTGTTGAGGATGGGGCTTCCTGGGCGCACTGGGGCAGTACCCAGGGCCTCCACTGCTCTAGGAGCCAGTTCTGTGCACACAGACCTGTGCCCTGAGCCAAAGTGACAAGGCATCTTCCAGGGTGGACTGTCTGACCCTGGGGCCAGTGCGGCCTGGGCCAGCTGTGGCAACGACAGTCCCTTTCTTCAGCTGTAACACACAGGTGGCAATAGGACCTGTGTCAAGGGGCGTGAGGAGGATGGGGGATCCCAGAACAGTCCCCAGCCCATGGCAAAGCTCAGCACTTCCTTTTTCTTCAGGGGGCACAGTGCGTTTAGAAGGCTGCCCAGGTGGAAGCCAGGCTTTTGTGGCAAGGGCTCACGAACACAAAACCAGCCACATGTGTAGAACCGTGTACTTCCTGCATTCATATAGTAGGTGCCTTGCAGCTATATTGTTAGTGGTTAAGCTTAATTCCACATGCGAGGGGTAGGTACTTAATGCTCTCGGCTCATAGGTGAGGGCAATGGTGTTTCAGAGAGGTTAATAAGTTGGCAAGAGGCACACAGCGACGGCAAAAGGGTTCTGCTGGGCAGAAAGTAACTTTATGAACTTAAGCCACCAGGACCCGACCTCCAGGGTTCCGGAGAGGGTGGTGCCTCCCCATTCGTCCACCAGGGAGGCCATGGCCTGCAAGACTCCCTCCTCAGGGTCATGGAGTGTAGCCAAGAAAGTTTCCTTAAACTATCCTGAGTCGTGCACGGGTCTCAATGCCGGTGGACACCCGCACACGTACACACACACACACACACACACACACACACACACACACACACACACACAGTGCACCCGTCAGCCAAGACACCGCCTGCGTCCTCAGTCTCTGGCTTCCCAGATGCCTCAAGCACGCAAAACCCCGACCAGCTACCCAAGCCAAGTCCTCCCTGCGACACCGCAAGTTTGGGCCCGCTTTTCTCTGCGAATCTGCCACCCCAGTTCGGTGCTCTGCCACCTCGGTCCCCTCAGGGCACGCAATACCCGGGAATCGCCCCAGTGGAAGCCCCGCGCCTGGCACCGGGCCCGGGGCTCCGCCTGCACCACGATGTGGCAGCGCCTGGGTCCCCGCGCCCCCCGGCGCGCGGCAGAGGATGGCGGAGAGGCAGAGCCCGCTGTCAAGGACCTAGGGGGCGGCGGGGGCGGGGATGTCCTCTTACCTTCCTCATTCTCGTCAAACACCGGGGGCCTGTGGGAGTGGTTCCCGCCCATATTCCGCCGCGGCGACCGCAGCTGCTGCCGCTGCTACATGCCCGGCGGGCTGCAGGGAAGCGGGGGGCGGGACCGGTCGGACGCCCAACTCAGGTCGCGGCAGTGCTGAGCCCGAGGGGGCCGAGCGCCACGCAGGGGCGGGGACCGCTCCGCCGCGCCCCCTCCTCCCGGCGCCTGCAGGCGAGCTCTCGGGGGAGCCGCACCTCGGGCCAGTGCGGGCTCGGAAGCGGGAACTCACCGCGCCCGGGCCACCGTGCAGCGCAGCTCGCGGGCTGCAGCGGGCGGGAGACGGCGGAGGAGGCGGAGGAGGAAGAGGAGAGCGAGGGGAGGGACGCACGGGCGAGGGCAGAACGGAGGGGCGCGGCGGGGAGGGCGGAGTTGGCGGAGACTGGCTCGGGACACTGTTATGGGTCGGCTGGACCAGAATATCATTCGCTCCGCCATCCACGCCCCCTCGCAGACACCCGAAAGAAAGAAGTGTTTGCTCCCCATCTTGGGGCAATGCGGGTCGAGGTCCCCTGGGCCTCAGTGAACCCGAGCGCCCAGTGTCCCTTGGGTCCCCTGGTGGAGATGCGGTCGCGTGCAGTCTGCCCGCCTCCGGCACACCCGCCGCTCCTTTGTGTGTTCCTAGACATCCGACTGAATGAAAGTAGGGCCCCGCCCTTGTCGGGCGGAATATGATTCCTCTCCATGGAGAAACTGAGGCCTGAGAGAGCCGTGGTTTACCGCCCTGGAATTAGTCTCCTTGGGAATAGCCGGGCGTGGGCCTCGGGATTTCCCCCAACTGCTCGGTGTGGTCTCGGATGGGGGGCAGGGTTACGTTCTGATCCCTGCACTCCAACGGGGGAGCTCGGAGAAGTGTGGGAAAGACGAGGGACCCGGCCTCGTAAGGACAGGGACTCCACGGTGCCCGCGGGCCCAAAGGCCTGGTGGGTGGCACTTGCCGGGGCCTCCTCACCCCGCCAGACAGACGTTCAGGCCACCCGGCCTCCCGGAGCGCGGCGGCATCATCTGGCCTGATCCCGCCATCTGCTGGGCGCTTGCTTTTGTTACAAAAAGATTTGGGTCTTGCCGTCTCTCTCTTCTGTCTCCTCTCTTCTCTCTCTTCTTTCTCTTCTCTTTTTTTAGTTTCTTTTCCTTGCCTGCCCTCCTAAGTCTTTTCTTCCTTTCCTGTTTTTCCTTTACTCCAGTAGGTTCTCTCCAAATTTTGCTTCTCATTTTTAAAAATTGCAGCAAGACACACAAAGGGTTTAAAGAGACATCACAGTCTCTTTGCAAAAGTCTCTTCTAGCCAACATGACCCACCCATCATAATCCCCCGCCCCATCCCACTTTTTAGAGCAGAGGCCATTCATCCTCTTTAGCAAATGGTACTGGGGGAACTGGGCGTCCAACCTTCAGAGGATGGAAACTAAATCCTGTGCTCACCTGCGCTAAAATCAAATGAAAATGGAGTGAAGACCTCGATATAAAAACAGAACTCTTGAAACTGCCAGAAGATGCCCAGAGGAGCACAGGAGCACAGGCTAGGACTTGCTGGATGGGACTCCAGGCCCCACGAAGAGCTGAGCTTGGAGCCCACTCCATCCAGCTGTGGGCAGCCTGTGTCTTTGGTCTGAACGCCCACTTCTGGGGCTGACTGCTTGCCCCCTGCCCTGCCTCTGTGAAGCAGGCAGCCCCTAACTTTGCAGGTTGCTGTTACAATTCAATCAGCTGATATTTCTAAGGCCATGAAATAAGTATTTGGGAAACGAGTTCTGCCATCTGCTCTGCCAACAAGCACTTGTGGCATGGCCTGGCTGCACCAGGCCACATAAAGGAGGCCCCTCACAACACTGGGGGAGAATAGGGGTGGGGTTGAGGGCTTGGAGGAGGAAGTAAATGCACCGGTCCTGCACGAATGATTTGAGGGGTGCTGCATGGGTGCCCCCTGTCACACTTCCACCACTCACCTTGAGAAGAGGTGGCCCAAGCTGACCACATTCCCAGAACGAGAGCCCGAGATGCAGACTGGAACTCCTCGTGCACACCTACAGGTTCCTCAGCAAGAAAAATGTATTCTCCTAAGCCACTGAGGTTAGGGGATGTTTGGAAGGATTATCACAGAAATATGAATCAATAGCCATGCACACCAGTAGTGAAGACTGTCTGTGACTTGTGCTGTGCTAGGGGGACTCCTAGGAGGCGTGGGGCAGGAGTCTGAAGATCCCCGGGGTTTGTGCATATCCTCCCTACCCCTGCCTCCTGTGTTCGGCGGAGTCCATAGGGGTAAGACAAGGCTAACTTCCACAAAATTGGAAGCACAGAAACTGGCAGCGTATGGGGTGGCTTTGTTGCTGGAAGTGGGAGAAACCAGGGCTGCGCAAGCCCAGGAGTCCTCAGAATTCACCCAGGCCAAACAGGATTCCTGAGAGAGGTGGTGTTTGTGCACTGGAAGAGCAAAGAAGGATCAACCGTGGCAACGGGTGGGGGTGGGGGTGGGGCTGCCGACGCCAGCCTGGGACCGAAAGGGAAGTACAACAGGTAGCAGCCCAAGGGTGCCCTATCTCAGGTGACCAGTGAGACACATGACATGTCAATGAGTGCCGTCTGAGTGCCAGACTCTGTGCTAACACCTGGTGAGGCGCCTGGGCTCAGTGCCCCTAGTTCTTCCTCTTCCTATGTAGGCAGTGGGCCAGGTCCAGAGACTCGTGCTTCTCATAGGTGCCCCTTTCCATCCTAGCCAGGACCTGGCAGGTCACTGTAATCATCACTAGGCACTGGAAGAAGCTGAGGCACAAGGAGGCTGAGCTAGGTCAAGGGGCTCCAGGGTGGTAGACCAAGACTTAACCCAGAAATGAAGTATGAGTATCAAACCTGCAAAGGAACATGGGTGGTGCAGTGTGCCTATAGGTATAGGTATAAAATTCAGATTTAAAATTTTTCTGTAATAAACTTGCATATTATTTTAGTGTTTATTGAAACAACAGTAAATACTTCCTCTTTGAAAAAGTCTTTCAAGGGGCCCGGCGGGATGGCTCAGTGGTCTAAAGTGCCTGCTTGGGGAAGCTTGGGTGGCTTCAGGGACCGCGGTTCGATCCTAGGCACCACATGCTGTGCCAGCCCTGCCCTCGGGGCGGGCTAATCCAGCCATGGAAATGAGTGAATAAACAAACAAAGGTTATGAAACAGGAATAAAAATAATAAATAGAATTTTAAAAAAAAGAAAAAGTCTTTCAAACACCTACATACGCATCACAATTTATCATTATGGTGATTTGTAACATAGGATGTTGGTACAACTGTTGGTACTTTACGGTTGGAGAGAGGGAGGCTAATAGTACAGCAGGACTTGCCCCCAATCCCCTTGGTGATGAAGTTAAGGGTTTTTATTTTCTAAGGCTGCTGGAAGAACTTGCCATATGCTGAGTGGATGACATGGCAGAGCTCTCTTACTTCACTTTTCTGGAGCCCTGAAATCTGAAGGCAAGATGTCCACAGAGCTGGTTCCCTCTGAGGAGGGTTGCCCTGTGCCTTGTCCTGCTTCTGTCTACTCCACTGTCCCCAGTTTGGGACTGCAGCACTCTGACCTCTGCTGGAAACTTTGCATAGCATCATCTGACCCCAGATCTAGAACCCTCTCAGTAACCAGGACGAAGCACATGGGTGACATGTGCGAAAGAGCTGAGGCAGAGCAGAACTGTGCACAGATCATGGCTTGGGGGTCACTGGTGCAATGTGGGTAGGTGGGAGAGGCTGACGGTGTGGGTCCCACAGAGCACGGAGGTGGCAGTGAATCAGTCAGCTCCAGGGATGCTTCAGAGGTGGAATTCGTCGGGTTCCCTGATGGATTGGTTGGAGGAAACATTAATAATGGCGAAAACTTTACACCTGGGCAACTGAAAGAATCAAGATGGGGCCCTGCACGGGGCAGGTCGTGGTGGGCAGGATAAGAAGGCAATAGTCAAGGGTGGCCTTGCAGAACAGTACTGTACAGTGCCAACCAGCCATGTGTGTTGACCACGGTTGACCCACACAAGAGGCCAGGTCACAACTAAGGGGCTTGTTGGGCAAGTGGCAGCTCCTGGGAAGATGTGAGTGGGGTACAGCGGAGAAGCTCAGCTCAGAAATTTAAATGAGGAATCCTGAGTGCATAGCTCACGTATGAGGCCCAAGACTTTGGAGATGCAAGGTAAACCAGGGACCCGGAAGATGAAGAGGAAGCGGGATGGGTCGGGGCACTCAGAGCTACGTGGAAACAAGCAGCCTATGCCCATCGGAAGGTGCCCATCCCAGGGGCTGCTCAGCAGGCGGGCATTTAGAGGGTAAAGTGCTGCCCTTGAGGAAGAATTTAGGACACGTAGCACCGTGTCCCCAAAGCCCCCTTTGGTGTTCCCAAGACAGGGGCACCATCACAGCAGACAGGGACTGGAGTGTAAGGACAAATGCTAGCTGAGGGGTGCTGCAAACCCGGCAGTCTGTGCCACCCAGGAGAACTGCTTCCGGTCCTTGGAGTGCTGGTCACACAAAGGAACAGAGAGCTCATGGTGTCAGCGCTCTGTCGAGTCCTCTACAAATGCCGCCCTGTGGTGGCCCGGCACAGGGCCGCTGCTGAGCCACTGGCCCTCCCCTGCCACAGTCCTGCAGGGTGACACTGTTGGCTGCATTGCTGTCGGCTTCACTGTTGACTCGGGTGCCCTCCCATGGGAGTGGGCCAGGAAGTGTGATCCGATCCCTGCCCACTGTGAGCCTTTCACTCCAGTACATTGCAGTTGATAACTATTAACTCAAACCTAATTGCTGGCAAAAACCATCTCTGGGTATTTTCTTTGGTCCCCTGGAAACTTGGTCTACTGTCCCAGTATACCTGGGCTCTTGGGGAGGTGAGCTGACAGAACAGCCCCTGGCCGGCGCCGGCCACCCGTGTGGGTTGACTCTCGGGTGGCCATGAGGACAGCACAAATACAGCTGATGAAAGCCTGACCAGAGGTGGGTCCAGCTGCCTGCCGACCCAAGACCTCTTCCCCCTCATCCCCTCCTTTAGCTACCATGCTCCAGACCTAGAGAGTGTGTCAGAGCCTGGCCAGTAAAGATAAGTAAACAGGAGCCACTTCCCAGGACCGACCAAGAAGGTCTCAAGGAAGCAGGGCAGGACTTCTGTGTGTAGTCATGTAGAATTGGATTGTTTGTCACACAGATCCTGCCAGATAGAGAGCTCTAGGGTTGTGAAAGATGGAAATGAAACAATATGTACAATTAACAATAACACAGGGGACATGTGCTTCATTTACTAAGTTCAAATGTGTGTTTTCATTTCTGGTAGAGGGTCCAGTTCTTTACTCTTCCTGCTCATACCTCTAAAATAGGCACAAAAATAAATTTCTCAGCTATTATTTGGGAAGACTGAGACAGAGGAGACTCAGTGGACATTTGCAGTCCTAGCCTGCTGCCCAGAGAAGGCAGAAGAGAAGCCAGACAAGCCAGAGTCCCATAGGTATTCAGGAACAGATGCCTTTGTCAGAACAGGGCCACACATGTACCCCCATTCACCAAAAGGCTCATTTTTGACCAAGAGATCTCTGGGAATGGAAAGGAGATGGGAGACATCTCTGCACCCTAGTCTCTCCCCCATCTCTTTAGCAGACGCCTCTCAACTCTCCACGACTCCTTGTGGCTATAGGCATCAATCCCCTAATGCCAACACACCCTGGCTGAATTGCTCTAAATTGAGAACTTCCTCTTCCCCAATGTGCTAGGTGCTTCCCAGGCTCCCAGGAGAATTCTGAACTTCACTTCAGCCATCTAAGACAAAGCCAGCTTCAGGGCTGGCAGTCCAGCCTGGCTCACAACTAACAATGTTCTGTGTGGTCTTCTAACTCTGGGCAAAACATTAAGTCAGAGAACAAATCCCTTCTCCTTCTCTGCCCCAAGCTTGCCTGGCTTTCTGACAGAGCTGGCTGTGGAGAGACCCCAGAATTTCAGGTTTGGGAATTCTTCCATGAATTTGGCCAGAGCCTGATTGTAACCGTCACTTTACGATCCCAAATGCTAGCACCCACGTCCTTCTGACTAGAATGCACGGGAGGGCTGTGGAGCGCTGCAGATGCTGTTCGGACCACTGAGGACAGGACCCTGCGCCCACCCCACTTCTCTTCAAGCCTTCTGTGCCCACAGCTGGAGTGTTTGATATTATGTAACCTGACCGTGCCCTGGAGACTAACACAATTCCCGGGAACAGGGAGCCTTCCACACTGAGCCATTTTCCGAGTCCGCTGGATCAGATTTTGTAATTGTTTTTGTTCAGGCATTTTATATAAAACTCAGGTCTTGTTGGCCAAGAGGAAATAGCATCTGTGTGCACTCTGTTTCCACGTGTGCTGTTTGGCAGCATCGTCCACCACAAGGAGAAAGACAGGAGAGGTGCGTTCTGGGACCCACAGAGACCAGGGGCAGCGTGCACGTGCTGGGCTGGTGGCCAGAACCAACTCACCCAGACGGCACTCTCCCCCAATGAGTAAGAAATGGTAACCTCCAAAGCAAAATTTGCTGTTTGTGTGTGTGTGTGTGTGTGTGCGCGCGCATGTGTGTGCGTGCGTGTGTGTGTGCACACGTGTGCGTACCTATGTGCATGCAAGCTCACTTGCTGTAAGAGCCCATAAATTGCTCTAAATGCAGTGTGTCTGCATTTCTTGGCATTATGAAATCCCTAGAGGCACTTTCATAGCTGGGAACTTGGTAGCCCAGCAAATCCGAGCTTCTCCTTCTTACACTAAAACAATTTGCATAGTAGCTCCATGGTGACCGCAAATGAAGTGTGCATGGAGAGCTGGAGCTGTAATGTGAACCCGGACGGGGCAGGAGCAGGGCTCTCCGGCTGCCAAACACAACACCCGCAGAGTGTGTCCCTGTACTTCTTCCCGGGTTTATGGGGATTCTTGGGTACTTTAGGGAGTCTCTGTGAACACCCTGAACGCTGAAACCATGCTTGAACTTCGTCTGGATGGCGGCGCACGTACACATGCACCGGCATATTTTCTTGCTGTGGGAAATAATCCAAATCATTCATATCTCCTTAAGAGGCTGCGTGGATCTTCCCGAGCAAAGGGGCTGAAGGCACTTAGCCAAAGAACATTCTGCATCTGGGAGGAGAGTCTCCCCGCAGGAAGCAGGCCCAGCACACAGTAGAAGTCCCCGTGTGATGTAACAGTGTACACTGAGGCGAAGAGTGTGTGGCCAGGCAGACAGGACACAGGCCTCAGTGAGTCTATGACCCTGCTTCACCCTGAGGCCTTTCTCTGGGCCTCAACTTCTCAATCTATAGGCTGCAAAAATGAAGAAGGTGGGCTCAGGGGCAGAGATGCTCCTGGGCCTTTAGTATCTATTTGTTCCTTTTCTTTTGTTGCGCCAACAATGTGGATACCCAAGGCCCCTCTGCTTCTCTGCCCCAAGCTTGCTGGGCTCCTTGTAGCTATAGATGGCATTTCTCAGTTTCCTTCACAAGTTGGAATGGTCATGTGACTCTAAGCTCCAGCCAATACTGCGCTCCCTGACCCCTCTAGCACCAGCCAGGCTGGAGAGGACAGTCCCCTATGGAGGGACAGAGCAACCAGACAGACAACAGTGCCATCATGCAAGGCACGATCCAGGAGCACAGCACCCTACTGAACTTGGACCACCCACCCATCCCTGGAGAATAGCTGCCATCTTGGTGACACCCCTGTATTGCAGATTTGGGATTCCTTTGGTTGCTCACCGGAAGCCATTTCTTAGCTAATGTACAAAGGATGAGGCTAAGGTGAGCACGTGCTTGCTTCCATGTGAAGTGCCATAACCATGTGATGGACATTCAACAAACTGAAGAATGATCAGGTATATGAGCAGTATGTGGTTTAAGTGGGTATGCCAAGAATACCGTGAGCCTGATTTGTGAATGGCGTAGCCATGTCTGGAATCCTGCCATCTTGCTTCTGAGAACCAAGAGTGACCAGGAATTCAAGGTGCCCGGAACTGTCTTAGCCCAGTGTCTTCCAAGGAAAGGGTGGAGTTGAGGCGGTCTCAGAGGGAGCAAGGAGATGGGGCATAGCCTCACCTCTGCCTCTCCTCCGGTCCCTTCCGGGGCTCAGTTGTTCACCCAGCGATCAAGCGCCTACTGCCCCGAGGCACCTGCAGGCATAGATGGTCCCTCTGCCAACAGAGGCCGCGGTGTGAAGCCGCCTGAAGCACAGTGCTGTGGTCAGTGACCCTGGTTGGTGGGGTGCCCTGGTCTTCAGCGGAGGAGCTGTCTGCGGCTGCTTCTGCCGGCCCTCGCAGGCTGGGTCACCTACCCAGTCCGCCAGCTTGAGCAAGCTGTCCCTTCCAGTTGGTCCATGTGTCAAATGAGCATCCTTGTTCCTAACATTCGGACTCAGAAGATGGCCCCTCAGAGTGTGACACCCTGACGCGCCGCACCGCGGACATCAACTCAAAAGCCTCTGGCCTCCCCCATCCTCTCGGTCATCCTTGACCCTCCCTCCCGCCCTCCCCCCACAGCCAAGGGCTGACAGGCTTCCTCTGAGCTTCTGGTATCTAAGGAGACTTCTTTTAAAGGACGTACAGTGATCACAAAGTTCTCCCAGGAAAACATGAAATAAGGGAAAAGGGACTTAATCCCTGGGGAGGAAGAGCTGGCCACTTGTCACCAGATCTGTTCATCTGTCCTTCCAAGGGCTCTGGACATGATGGGGGCCACCTTCATTCCCAGTGACCTCCCTTCCTCATCTCCCTGAGCCCAGAGGAACTTTGTCACAAAGTAGCACCTGGGCTTGGGCGCTCCATTTATTTTCCCTGAAAGTCCATTCACTAAAGTGTCCACAGCCCTATTTCCCTCTCCCCAAGAAAGGAAGGATGGGGGGTTCTGGACCTCCTTTGGTTGTTGGACAGTCAACCTGTAGTCCCTGTGCTTGTGCAGATTAATTTCCTTGCCTTGTGTTTAGATGTCCAGCCCATTGGCAGCTATGGTAGCCTCTGACCTCCAGCATCACACTGTGCTGTCTTGCAGTGCCATTGTGAGCCCTGGGGCAGGCGCCCAACGGAGAGCCTGCGGGGGGCTCACAGATGACAGCGGGCATGGTTTGGTAGCCTGAGACCCAGGGCTGTAGCCTCCTAGTCCCTGGTAGGGGGTAATCCCCCTTCCCAGGGGACACTTGATGGACCATGGAAACATTTTCTATTTTGTGACTGAAGTGGAGGCCGAGCAGTACTACTGGCAGCCCCTGGAGAGAGACCGAGGACACAGTTCTGCGATGCACAACACACAGGAGTACCCCTGACACAGAAGTAGCACCCCAACCCCAGGGCAGCAGGGTCTCTGCTGAGGGGCCATCCAACACGCCAATTCAGCATGCAGCCCTCGGATTCTCGCTAGAGATCTGTGGTGCCCGAGTCTGAATGCCAACCTTGCCTTGGGGTCTACAATCTGCTCATAAAACAGCATATCTGGAACTGTGGGTGGGGATTTTGGAAGCACTTGCTTCCAAGTCGCAGGGGCACAGACTCCAGTCCCTTCTGTCTGTGTATGCTCCCTTGCTTGAAGCACACCTGTCCTACCATACTTGGACAGGGGTCTTTTAGTGTAGTAAGCTTTAAAAAAAATCTGAAAACTCTCTGTAGTTTTTGACTGTCTCATGCGGGCAGGGAGGGCAGCCCAGGCAATATTTTCAGAGTGCTCCGGGTGAGAAGCAGTTGTGTTCTGAGGCCCAGAGCGGGGACATAAGGTGCCCAATTTGGGGCACACAGTTTCTTAAGCCTCCGATGCCCACTCCTGAGCGGTGAGCATGGTGGCACCTCCTGGTGACAAGGACAGGTGGAATCCCGCTGGTATGTTTTCAGGATCACTGTGACATTGAGACTCACAGTGGCCACTGAATGAATCCCTACTGAACATGGCAGTAAGAGTCCCAAGTTCCCTGTGGGTGACACGGGATTGGCAAAAGCCACTTACCATAGTGGGACACCTATGCGGCGCTCCTAAAAATGGATGTGATCTCCCTCGATCTGTTTCTTTTCTGCTTCTTGTTTGCTCTGAAAGCTCTTGCGGTTTGACCTTAGAATGCACGGGTCCTGTGTCTCTAGCACAGTAGAGACGGAGCTCAGCGCCAAGACGCCCCCTGGAGGCTTGTGGTAAGGACACAGCCCATGTGAGTTTCCGGGCACATGGGTGCCAGCAAGGAAGGACGGCGCAGAGACCTCCCGGCCTTGAGCGACAGGGGTTGTGAGTCCCACGACATGGGTCTCCTGCCAGCCCTCCAGCAGTGCGTGGCAAACCTTGGCGGGCTTCCTCCCTCCAGCCCAGGGCCTCCACCATGGCGGGAGGATTTCCGATCATCTCTCAGGGTGGCTGGAAAGAGAAGGTGCCAACAGGAGTGGCAGCCGCAGGCCTTGAGCAGGCCCTGCCTTTCTCGCCTTCTTTATTTCAACCGCAAGCAAGCCCGACGCTCAGAAGCTGTTTTCCTCCTGGAGGAGGAAGGATCTATTCACATAAAACAGTTTTGAAGACTGGAGGTCACACTTGACACAGCCCGCCATGCCAGAACCCTTCAGAGGCCAAGCCAGTTTCTACAGTGGTCCCTGCCGGGGATGAGCATGGAATGCTTTCTGCCACCCACATCCCACCCTGCTGTGTGCTGGCTTCAGGGCTTCCTGGAGGGACCGAGGCCAAAACACTCACGATGCTTCCTGAAGGAGGAAGCCCCAGCCTCACACAAGCTGGCATCCACAGGGCCAGGGGAGCAGGCATTCTGGGATGGAGCCAGCCAGGCAAAGGCTCGCCTGGAGGCCCGTGCTCTGGGTACAGATCCAAGTGGCCAGCCATGCCGCAAGGGAAGGCAACACAGGGCCCCATTTGTGCGTTCATCAGAGCAGCCTTGTCCTCCTCAGGCCGGGCCTCACATCCTAGGCCGGCCCAGCCCTCTCCCCAGCCCCTCAGGGTCTAGCGTGCATGTGGGTACTTGGCAGCATCAACCTGGATTTATGGGGCTGGAAGGTGCATAAACAGTAATAGCACACCAACCAGGCTCACTGCAGTCCAGGCTCAGGCTGAGATTTGTGTCTCTGGCCACTTATTCCAGCCCCAGGGAACCTGAGGGCTTTCCTTACACACAGAAATGAGGGTGTTCAGTGCTGGGGACGCACCAGTTAGCCTGATTGGACCATGTGCAGCGTGCATGCGCATTGAGCTCCACTGCAGAAGCGTGTGCGATCATTGCTTTTTAACTATAAATAAGATAAAAAGCTAAGACGTCCTATCCCAGCCTCATGTGGGAGATGCTGGCGGTGTCTCCAAATGAGGGGAAGGAGAAACACACCCAGCTAGGAAGCCACAGAGCTGGTAGGCGAGGCAGGGGCCGGTTTCTAGAAGGTAAGGAGCAGCATGGGGACTGTCAGAGGTTGGCGCCTTGTGGGAACAGAGTTCTAGTCTTGGAAGATGAGGAAGTTCTGGAGGTGGAGGAAGGACAACAACATGAATGTGCCTGCTGCCACCACACTCTACCATGGCTTAAATGCACATGGTGCATATTTTACTATGGTGCATTTGCACACGGGCGCAAGGAAATGCTGCGTAGGATGGAAAATCGCTAGCACAGTGCACAAGAAGTAAGGGGTCATCTTCCGTTAGCAAAGGGACCACTGAAGACACAAGTGATAGTTTGGGATTGTTGATTTATTTATTTTAGAACTCAGAAGTCCCAGCTGGCTGTGGGTCTCCGATCCTAGGGCTGCAGATACAGGCACCACGAAGGTGCTTGTTAGATGAATCCACTTGGTTAATTAATTTGCTGGCAAAAATCTATGAGGCAGAGCCAGCAAGATAGCTCAGTGGACTGAGTGCCTGCCTATGCAAGCACAAGGACTGGGGTTCGATCCCCAGCACCACAGGCCATGGCAGCTTGCCCCCAGGTACACTGAGCCAGCCACTGAGACCAAGGGTAGTGACAGTGACGCACACCTGTAGTCCCAGTGCTGGTGAGGCTGAAAACAAGAGGATCACCATGAGTCTGAGCTGTATAGTGAGACCCTGTAGCGAATACATTTTTTTTTTTTTAAAAAAAAAAAAAGAGTCTAGGAGGTGAGTCATTTAGCAGCATGTAAACAGAGCAAAGGGCCAAGGTACATGATCTTGAAGTGCAGCGTCTGACACAGGGTGGTCTCTGCCACCAGCTGGGGGGGCTCTATGAGTGTTCCAGAGATGAGGGTGTGGGCAGGAGGACCAGCTTTAAGTGTGTGAACCCCTTTCCACCTAAAGTGGGGGCCTCACTTAGTACTGGCAATAGGACCTGGTGTGGGGCCCAAGGAAGAGACCAAGGCCCCAGGTATCAGCCCCGGGTGTCAACACCGCCAAGACCCAGCAGGTTTAGAAATGGCCCTGACAGGGCCTAGCCATCACCTCAGGCCCCTCCCAGAACAGAGCTCAGTGTTCTGGCGATTGGACTCTGGAGAGCAATGAATCAGAGCAACAGGCCTGAACCTGACCCATGACTAAAGCCCTCCTTCATTTCCACGGGAAGGGAAGTTCAGGGCTGCGCAGGGCTAGCCAGGCTGCGCAGTGTGGCAGGAAGCTGCACGCATCAGCTTGGCTTAGCCGCAGCACTAGACGGTCGGTCAAAACTTTGAGATGTCTCTGGAAGGTATTTTTAAAGTGAGATTAATATTTAAATCATAGGTTTTGGGTAGTGCAGACTACTCTCCGTACTGTGGGTGGGCCTTGTCCAATCAGCTGCAAGCCCAGGAAAAGACTGAGGCCCACAGAGGAGGAAGGAATTCTGCCCCCAGATTGCCCGGCCTCGAGCTGCCGGTCAGCGGTTCCCTGGGCCTCCACTCCTCCTGCCTGCCCTGTATAATCTGAATTTACCAAGCGTCCACAACTGAATGAGTCAGTTCTTTAAAACCTTCCCAGATAGAGACAGAGAGACAGAGAGTATCAGTAGGGCAGTGTTCCCATTGCTGGGACAATGGATGGGACATCTGCAACCTAAGGAGGAGGAGCCAGTTTTGGGCTCCTGGTTTCCAAGGGTTCAGATCAGCCAGCTCCAGGGCAGAACAGCATGGTGGCAGGGCTGGTAGACTGCAGTTGTCACCCATGGCAGACAAAAAGCAGAGTGAAGGGACGGGCTGGGTCTAATGACACAGCCCGCCAGGTCACAGCCCCAGTGACCCCTTTCCAGCCAGGCCCTGCTTCCTCGCAGCGTGTTCAGCCAAGAACCGCACCATAGAGTCACCCAGTGTTGAGCACGGGGCCCCTGTGACCCAGCGACTTCCAAAAGCACTGTCGCTAAATATGTTATGCTTTAGGGAGACATCCTAGATCAAAACCAAGAGATAGAGATGGATGGATGGATGGATGGATGGATGGATGGATGGATGGATGGATGGACACATGGACAGATAGACAGGTGGGTGGACAGACAGGCAGACAAATTCATACAAAAGTAATTATGCATATGGATACACCTGTATGCATGCGCACAGCACACACACACACTCCACCAGCTCTGTTTTTGCAGAGCCCCCAACCACTCAGTCTGTCAGCATCAGGGTAATTTATTCTCTGTGCTGCCTTCTCACCACTCTTCAGTGAAGACACACTGAGTCCCTTCTCTTACGTGACAGCATAGAGTAATGGCTGTGGCCCAAAAGGAAGCTGGGCTGTCTGGGCGCGACCCCAGGTGCTGCTAGTCATCAACCGTGTGGCCTTGAGGAAGCTAACCCACCTTCCCCGCCTCCGGTTCTCATCTGTGAGGAGGGGATGCCTGACACCTGTCGTGTGTTTGTCTCGGTTTTCACTTTGGTTAAGTCACCTTGCACCCTGACAAAAGCACAAGGCCTTCACCCACACGGCATCTCTGTCAGCTATAGGCTATTTCTGGGTTCCCCAACAGTGCATGATGAGATGTGGCAGCCAGACAGAAAAGTTTCACCACTATCACAACTTTGCAAAGTGCCCACTTTACTGCTACGCACTGTGCCCAGGGGGCACACAGATGACCACACACCTCCCTTCCCCAGAAATCACAAACCTGAGAAAGAGGTCAACAAATATGCCATGCTGAAGCTGTGTGGAGAGCAGCACATGTGGTCGCTGTGCTGAAAACCTAATTCTCGGCGAGCAACTGAAGTCAGGATGGATCAGTCTGCGTGCCAGTTCTCAACCACCACCTAACAAATCACCACTCATGGAGGCCTAGTGAACGCCCCAGATCAGATGCCTGGCGGAATCAACTGGGCTCTGGCCCTTGTGAGGTCGAAGCCAAGACAGCAATCAGCCTAGGCCTGAATCTGGGAGCTCTGCAAGAGACTCTTCTTCCCACCTCCTTCAGACTGTTCCCAGAGCCCAGTTCTTGCCAGCTGTATGTCCAAGGTTCCCATTGCCTCTCTGGCTGTAAGGAGCAACCCCAGTCTGTTATTGGAGGCCGCTGGCAACCCACCACCTCCACCTTCAAGCCAGAAACAACAACATGAATCCTTCCTGTGCCTGGCGTCTCTCTAGCTGCCCCGTCTTCTGACAGCCCATGCAGCCCTGCTGCTTCAGAAGTGTCCCTGTGATTGGGGCAGCACCAGCTCCATGGTCTCTTTGATTACTTCAGAGTCAATGGACGAGCAACACCTGCAAGATCTCTTTTCCCACAGGACTGACCCAACTGCAGCAAGAAAGTTACCTGCTGCCGGGGGACTCTGCTCACACCTAGGTGGGAGGGGCTCTCCAGGGATCGGTGGGGACTACGGTAGAACTCTGTGCACCATGGTCAGACAGGCTGGGTCATGCTGCAGGGACAAAAGCCACCAGTGCACCTGCACATAGGCTGAAAGGACAGCCGGGACCTCACATGGCAGAGAGGAGGACAAAGCACAGCGGAGCACACCCAGCTCCCAAGGCTTGCGCCTGGCAGCCAAGTTCACCGCTAGGGCAGGCATGGTCAGCATGCCCGGAGCCCCAGTTGCTGGAGAGACCAAGGTGGGAGTACCGCCCTTCATGCCCCGGAGTCAGAGAAGGGCCCGAGTTCACCTAGCAAGACCTCAACTCAAAATTAAACGTCTGAAGATAAAACACCGGCATCATCCTCCTTGAAATCATCCATGTCACTTCTGGGGCGACAGATGTCCAACCGGGGCCCCAGGATAAAGAAGTTGAATGTATCTGATTCTGAGAACTAACGGCTGACACAGTGGTGGGGTTGCCTAGAACAGCACAGTGCTGGGGTCACCGGCGCTGTGCAGCACTCTGCTGGCCACCGTGCTGGCTAGGCCTTGTCATTTGGAAGGGAAAGAAAGAAACTTCCCTGAAACCATCTCAGACTGAAGCGACTCGGAGCCAGCTCCGCAGTGGGAAGGACCCAGGGAGCTTGCGGAGTCGAGGAAGACGCGCAGGAAGTGGGACGCAGTCCTGCCTGCATTCGCTCCCTCCGTCCACCTCCCTGTCTGTGTAGGTATTTCCTACTTTCCATACTCCTCCTGCAGACAGACTAGATCCCAGTCACGAAGCTCACACTGACAGCTGTGACATAGCACTGACACAGCCATGGCAGTGGCATAAGGAGAAGGTTGTTTCCTGTGCCCCTCTGCCAGTCTTGGGGAAATCTCTGACTGGTCATCCTGGTCCATATGCACATCAGCATCTCTAAAGCCCGAGTGCACGAACTGTTCTAAGATGAGGTTAAAGACTAGGATCTATGGACAGAGGTCTCTCTTCTAAAAGGAGGAAAGAAGAAGAGAAGGGAGGGAGGGAGAAAGATGGAAAGGAAGGAAGGAGGGAGGGAGATAGGGAGGGATGGAGGGAGGGAAGGAGGGACAGAGGGAGGGACGTGGTTTGCATAATCCAACTGCCTCATGCCCAGCTCATCTTCAGCAGTGATTTGTCATCAACCCTGTGCATCTTGCCAAGGAATGGCGAGATTGCCACTGTCACACGGTAACAGAAATTAGGTGTGAGCTGAAAACACTTCAGGACTCCCCTGAATGGCCTTTCCTCAGTCCTTTCTGCACAGACAGGCGCAGGAGCGTTACTGGGGGTAGAGCCCCTCCTGTGTGCCGTTCCTGTGAGAGCTCGAGTCAATATGTGGGGCCATCCAAGGGAGGTCTCTCTTCTAAAACAAGGGGCTGTTTTCATAATCTTTGCCCCAGAGCAAGTCCCTACCTGGGTGTCGCGCTTTGTTCCGGCCCGTTGTACCTGTGGGCCAGCTTTGTACTTTGGTTTGCCAAGAGAAAAAGTAACATGCTAAAAACACATTATGTAAACAGAGGGAGAAATGCTGCTTTTGACTAAGGGGCTCCATGTCAGTGGGCACCTGGGACCTGGTGTCCTGGCTGCAGCTCAGCAGCCTCCCTGCACCAACTCCTGCCGGCTGGCTCTGCTGGGTTGGAGCTGCCCCTTTGCCTTGGCGCCTGGCTTCTGATCTCAAACCTGAGCGGCAATGGGGAGACACAGGGTGCTCTTTTCTGTCAAAGCGGCCTTTGGTGCTAGCTGGGACTTGGTGTGACCTAGCACCCCGTTTACCACAGAAGCAGCCACTAACGCCACCCCTGCATCACTGGCAAGGACTCCACCTAGGGCTAGAGCTGGCAACAGAGGAGAACGGAGATCGGCCTTGGCTATTTCCACCTTGGATGCTGTCACAAGTGACAACAGGAATGCAGACTGGAAAGGTGCTGGTCTCTGTCCCAGGACGCCAAGCTCCAGGAGCCAAAGGAACAGCCAGGGCCTGTTTGTTTCCCATGGTAACCTCAGAAATTTCCCATAATCCCCTGGGGGCTGAAAACAAGCAGTACTTTCCTGGCTGCTTGCATCACTGTGGGAACAGGCAGATCTGGAACAGCCCAGAGGGAAAAAACCGAGCAGGTGCTCTTTCTCTGTAAATGCCAAAAAGATGTCCCAGGCCATGAAAATACTGCATGACACGAAGGGGGACTGCCTTAGAATGTTTTCTGCTGCTACTGCAGAAGGCCTGAGATGAGTGACTTAGAAGCAGTGGGGGTTTATTTGGCTTCTGTTTTAGTTTTGTATTCTGCAAGGCAAATAATACAATACAGGACAATTGATTATAAGATTTTTTTTTATAATAGCCATCCAAAGACTCATACACAACAAGAGGGCAGGAGACCCGCCCACACACTAAAGACCAGCGGATCTGGCTGAGCACCTGGATCCCACAGTAATGTTCTGCGTCAATCCAGCTGAAGAGCTAGAATGCCTAACAAAGTCTCCTGTGAGCCCCCCTGGAGCCTAGAGCCCACAAGGCAGTCTCATGCAGGCCTGCTTCATGGATCTGTGCTGGGAAGGCCCCATGGCTAGTGACGGAGGCTACAAAGTCTGCGCCAGTGGGGTGAGGATCTAACCCCCACACCCAGCACCATGCTGATTCAGTTCAGCTGGCTGTTACAAGTTGCCCACCAGTTATCAGCCCACCACAGCTTCCAGTTATGGAGGCTGGGAACTCTAAGAGCATGGAAGCCCTCAGCCATGTTGGAGGCAGAAGGGATGACATCTAGTGGGTCAGCCAAGGAGGAAGACCGAGGGGGCGACAGACCTGCCCCTGAGACAAGTAGCCCAGAGAGCCGCAGGACCCAAACACTTCCCCAGGACCCCCTCTCCATCCACAACACCTAATCCAGTGCCAGTGCATTTCAGCAGGAGCCCTAGAGAGGCCACTGGGACCGCAGCAGCTCAGCTTTAGCAGCTGAGGTGTGGTGTCGGCCAGTGGGGAGCTAAAGAAGCTTAGAAGGAAGGTGTGGGGTCGTGTCGACCACGGGACAGTGCGCCGTGGTCTGTGAGGGCCCACATGAGACACGGACGAGCGTGGTGCACATCAGGGTGCTCTCTCGTCCTGTCTCACCTCCCCGTGTCCCAGCTTTGCGGCCCACTGGACTGCACTGAACAGACAGCTGTGATCACATCCACTCTGCCACAGTTGGGGGCGGACACTGTGGCCAGTACTCAAGTTGCCATTTGGGTTTCCCGAAAAGCTGACTCGGAAGCAGGAACTTGAATGAATGATTTGTTTGGGACAGGGCCCAGAAGACACCTGTGGAGAAGGGCCCCAGGCAGGAAGGGGGCCACCAGAGCACTGCAGAGCCCGCAGGTACACTCCAGCCTGGACCTGGGGCCTCGGCCTGCTGGGGCCATCCGGGGACTGCACAACCTGCCTCAGAATTGCCTGCACACGCAGGCAGGAGGCGGGGTATTTACGCAGCCATGTGTCTGCGGCACGGCTGAGCTGGGAGGGATGGGCTGCGGGCCGCCTGGCAGCCTTGCAGGGCACCGCAAGAAGGAGAGGTGTGAGTCCAGCTCCAGCTTTCACCCCAGCCTGGTCATTTGTGGAGGGCAGGCAGAGCAGCATGAGCAGGGTTAGAACTCTAAGGACCCTGTGCAGAGTCTACAGAGGCTCACGGAGAGGCGGGGGAGCCAGACAGAGGCTTCAGAGCGAAGGGGCCACACCTAGCCTGGAAAACATGGAGCCCGGCAGCCTGGCCCTCCCTGGGGGCCCTTACTGGGCTGCCAAGTGCCAGTTGTGCCAGGTCTGGGTCACAAGGGCAGCCCCACTACCTGCTCTAATGGTAACTAGAGGTAAAGCCTTTTTGGCCACCCAGCACTGGGCCAGGAAGAGCCACATAGCTTTTAACCAGCCTTCCTCCGCTCCTCGCCCAGGGCTGCTTCAGGCATTGAGTGTCCCCACTACCTCTGGCCTGAGCCCTGTGTGGGCACAGGTGCTGAAGCCCCTGGCTAGCCAGCCACCCTGAGACGTGGGGCAGAGGAGCTGAGGACAGGTCATGGACAGGGTCTGCTACGGTGTAGAGCTCAGACTTTCCCAGGGGCCAGGGGGAGGTGCCGCCTCCTAGGACAGGGACGAGAGAGCGTGAGTCCTCGCCTGGCATGCGTGAACCGCTGCTGTCATTCTCGCCCACGAGAACAGCGGCCAGCGCCTTGTCTCCGTCACTGTCTTGTCCTCAGCCTCAGCCTCCAGCGTCACGGACACTGCCTGGGGAGGGAAGAGCCGCCTGAGGAGAAGGACTAGGCCTCACAAGACGCCTGCACACGCACGTGCTCTGGCTGTGTGGCTGAGAGGAGCCACGCCGGCATGGGGTCGGACTGGGGAGACGTCCGGGGGACCACAAAGGTCTCACTTTCCATGGGAGGAGTCCTACCTGGATTTTTGTTTTCAATACTGGAGGTTGAATCCAGGGCCTTTGCACTGAGCTATATCCCCAGGCTTTAAAAAAAAAAAATTTTTTTTCAACAAGGTCTTAACAAACCTCAGCATCCCAGGCTGCCCTGGAGCTGGCCTCAGCCTCGCAGAGGGCCAACACTCCAGGTGGGTGCTCCCCAGTCTCTGGCTGCCAGGAAGGGGGGTCCCGGCCACTCTGAGCTGGTCTACACTCAGGGCCCCTCAAGGAGCCCATACCAGTTGGAATATGTGGGATTCTCTTTGCTGTTTTTGCCATGCTGGGATAGAACCCAGGCCTCTCACACCACAGGCCACTCTTACACGCCACTGAGCCACTCCAGGGCCCACGACATGGGTTTCTCCTTGGGCAAGCGCCCACTCTGAGCAGCCCAAGCAGCCTTGCCGTGATGTGGGCACCGACTCCCCAAGCTCCTGCCCTGCCTGGCTAGTGGTGGGGCGACTGGATCAGCCCTGTCCTGGAGCAGAGCACCGCCAGCGAAGGGGCAAATGCCAGCTGGCAGAACCCAGGTGTCCCCATGCTCATGCTCAGGAGAGGCCCTAGAGGGAGCAGAGCTGGCACCCCCTGGTGCCCCATCACTGTCCCCACTGCCAGCTCCCTGCTTCAGGATCTGCAGAGTGAGAGTGAGCTGCGGAGCGGCCCTGGGGCCTGGCTGAGGCCCCCACTCTGCCTCCCACTGGAGTGTGACTCTGGGCACCCCCACATCTCATTTGAAACCAGAAGCTCTGAGGGGTGAGCCTGTCACTCACCTGCCCTACTAAAAGCTGCCACGGACTCTCGACGCCGAGTGCGGCTCTGCGAATCCCATGGGCCCCGCAGTGGGGCCGCAACCCCACGCACATGCAGGGGAAGCAAGATGGCTCCCCAGCGACACGCTCATCTCAGTTTGCAGACAGTGATGCTCAGGGGACCTTGATACCCAGCATGGCGGTCACTCCTGAGTTTAAGAGCTTCAAGGATTACTTGATGCCTGGACTTGTTTTTCTTCCAGTTCTGAATTTGAGGCCTGCAATGAGCTCACCCAGAAGCACTGGCTCATTCCACACCAGCCTGGGCTCCAGTCAGCCAAGGAGCCCCGCAGCCCTGACCCCAGCAGGGAGGGAGCTGGGTGTGGATGCCGTGGAAACAGGTCTGTGGGCTGCAGCCGCCTCCGGCACCCGTGGTCCTGCCTCGTCTGAGTGGCTGCGGGACACACGACCTGAGCCTGGGTTGGGGCCGCTCGCTGGCTGTGTTTAGAGAACACACCACTGGCTCCAAAACAGGAAGGCACCACTCTGCTCCCTGGCCTGGGCGGCGCACACCAGAAACTAGATCAACACAACGTTGGCACCGGAAGTGACCGCAGACATCGCCCTGGGTGATGCTACCTGTTTACAGGGTCGGCCCCGTGCCTGGGACACCATGCTCCTTTCCCTGTTCCTGCAGTCAGCATCTTTGGCTGTTTGTCGAGGGACTACGCGGGCGCCTGGCCCTACCCCTGCCCTCCCTTGGAGCACGAAGCTGCCTGAGCTCAGCCGTGCTGCTAAAGCTCTCGGAGCCTCGGTTACCCCGTCTGAAAACGGCTGCTTTCCATGGCAAGTGCCTGCAGAGACACTTGCAGCCTTCTCGAGCAAAGGCAAGGCACAGGGAGGTATCGGGCACACTCGACTGGTGGACGCTCATGGCACACCGGTCACGGGGCGTGCTGAGCCCCCACTTCCTCTTTGGCTTTCTGTGCTAGGGGTACTCGTGACTCCGCTCCATGTGTGAGGAGAGACTGGCTCACTGGGGTACGGAAGGTGCACCCCATAACCCAGCGATCGGGGAGGCTGGGGTAGGAGGACCTCAAATTCCACACCAGGTTGGCCAATTTAACCAGACTTTCTCAAAAAATTTAAAGAAAAATTAAAGGACTGGAGATGCAGCTCAGGACAAAGGCGATAGGTTTAGTCTCTGAGGAGGAGGAGAACGGGGAGAATAAGAGAAGTTGGCCCAGGGCCACGTGCTGCCAGAGGGGGTGGCTCGCTCCGCACCCTGCACCCAGGCAGTGCCCCAGCTCGCTCGGTTGTCATCTGGGGAGCCAGCCCTTCCTGGGCCCATGTCTCGGGGCTGTGTGGGGCCTCAGAGGGGCCCACACACCCTGGCTGTGGGTACAGCCTCCAGACCAAAGACCCCCATGGGTGGGGGCAGGTGGTGCCGGGTCGGAGGCTGGACGCAGGTGGCTGATACTGGCCAGTCCAGCCGCAAACTGGAGGGAATGAGTTTGGTGGGCATGTGTGGCCTCCCAACCCCCAGTTCGGCTCCATTAGATGAGCCTGCTGTAGAACAGCCCCTCCGTGTGGGGCCTCGCCCTACCCTGCCTCCAGCCCCCTCACAGATGAGGTTGCAGCCGCTGTGCAGCAGCCAGGCTGTTGCCAGGTGCCCCCGCCCCAGGCCCGTGTCTCTCATCAGACCTACCCCAGGGGTGGGGGCAGCCAGTGGGCGTGTCGGATTCCCTGCTGCCAGTTGGACCCCTGGCCTTGGCCCCACAGGAAGCAGAGGCGGGAGCTGGCCCTGGACCTCCCCCAGCCCAGGCCTTTATAAAGGGGTGCAGTGCCTGCAGGAGTCGGCACCATGGAGGCCCTCAAGCCAGCTGTGCTCCTCCTGCTCCTCCTGGCCTGGCCTCCAGCAGCAAGGCCTGCACCCCCAACCTGCTATTCCCGGATGCTGGGCCTCAGCCGGGAGATAACGGGAGACTTCCAGCTCCTGCAGACTGCAGAGCCAGCGGTGAGTGTCAGCTTGGCTTCCACGCCTGGCAGCACATGCCCGTGAGCATAGCCTGCCCACTGCAGAGGCTGAGCAGGAGGGCCGCTCGCATCTGGTGTGGGCAATTTAGGGAGACTCTTTCTCAAATTTGTGTTTAAAGATTAGAGGATTAGGGATGTAGTAAAGAATAGTGCACCCCTGCATTCCATCCCCAGTGCAGAATGGGGGGGGGGGAGAAAGAGAGGGAAGGAGGGAGAAAGCTAGGGAGGGTGGGAGGAAACTTTTGAATAGGATGAAAAGGAATCAAAGATACAAGTTTTGTTTGAGTTGCTAGCAAATATCAGAGAAGCCTTTGTGGAATATATAAAAACTAAAGAGAAACAGAAGGAAAAGATCAGCTCCCACCCACCCCAAACCTGCGAGTTACCGAGTTAAGTTACAGCATTAGGCTTACTTGGCCCCTCCTCGGCTGGTGAACTCCGGGGCTGCCAAAGGCCAAGTGCCAGGGGTGCTCGAGCTCGCCTCCACCCTGGCCTCCTGAGCGACTGCGCGGCGAGGTGGAGCACAGGGCTCTCCTCAGCCTCCCATCTGAGTTTCCCTCCCTGTAAAATAGGGTGACAGGAGCACCCACCCTCGCCCCAGGTGCAGCAAGGTTGAAAGTCGCCTGCCGGCCAGCTCGGAACACAACCCAGACGCTCTGGAGGGAAAGCCCCAGAGGGACAGCTGTGACCCAGAATCTGGGCCTCGCACTGTTTATCCAGAACAAAACGGAAGTGAAACGTGTTCGACTTTATTAAGACCTTCGAAAAACTTCAAAGTGTCTCTTCACTATTTGTGAAGGCTTCAAACTGAGCCTAGCGCTTCTCAGATGTCAAGGCTTGCAGCACCCTGACAGTCTCTTTATATTTTCTTTTAAAAAGTTGAAGAGCATGTGTTTATGTCTCATTATGAAAGTAATATAGGGTTGAAAATGCACAAAGGACAAAGAAGAAAACAGACATTGCTTGTAATTCTACCACTCTAGGAGTCCGAAGGATGGTGTTTCCACTTCCTGTCTAAGGGGAAGTGGTCGAATGTATGCTGGAGGAGGTACCAGGTGCAAACGGGATCGAAAGGCACACACAAGTCTGCGGCCCTTTGTTGGACAGCCGCACTACCTAGCCACAATTCCCTGCTGCCCAATACACAGAGTGCTCATCTTTTAAAGGAATACGATTTTAGAAGGCAAATGAAACAAAATAAAAACCACAGAAGTATAATAGGTTCAGAGTTTGCCGAGCTGGAAGGAAGTGAGATTATGTATTCTGCCTCTTTAATTTCACGGCTGAGAAACTGAGTCACTGAAAAGGAAGTTCTTTGCCCAAGGTCACATGCAGTTATTCTAGGACAGGCATGCAGTCGCCTGGCCTTGAATCCTCCCCGACACAAAACCCAGAACGTAGCAGTGTAGGGGCATATGGATAGATGCTCCTGTAAGCTGTACTGTTCTGTTGTTTACCAAATCCGAGTTGCACTTAAGAACTTAAAGAACTCATGTGAATCACATATATTTGCTACTACACTTTATGTGTAAGTAGATCCAACTGCATGACCTTACACAGCTGCCATATAAGAAACAACTATAGAAGTCACAGATGTGCATAAACATGGCATAACGCCATGCCACGCATTTCTGTATTTCTGTGTGTTTCTGTATGTGCGGAGTGTAACACAGTGCTCTGCTGAGTAGTAAGTATTAGAAGAGCTGCGCTCTAAGAGTTGATTCTTGCAAGAGCAGTTGCTCCTTTTGAGGTATCTGTGACACTGTGGAGGCTGTCATATCAAGAAGGGTCTGGGCCCCACCTGGGCTCCCCTGGTGACCTCTGGGACCAAGCCAAGCACGTGTCCCTGTGAGCACCCCAGTGACAAAAGTCTTTTCTGCAGGAGGCATGTGTGCAGTACCTGCCCCGCCTGTACCTGGACATCCACGTAAGATGCTCTGCCTGTGGGAAGGGAGGCGGGGCGGGCTGAACCTGGGCTGCAGACGCAGGAGCTTCGAGTGGGGGCCTGGGTCGGGTCTGTGTAGGGGGAAGGAGCTCAGCGCTGGTCCCTGGGTGCTGACGTCTCCTCCTTGCCGCCCATCCCAGAATTACTGCGTGCTGGCCAAGCTGCGTGACTTTGTGGCCTCGCCACAGTGCTGGAGGGTGGCCCAGGTGGACGCCCTGAAGGACAAAGTGCGGAAGCTCTACACCATCATGAACTCCTTCTGCAGGCGGGTGCGTGCCCCCGGCGGGTCCTCGGCTTGTTGCCAGGCAGGATGAGCAGAGCTTTGGGGCCCGTGCTGGGTGACACCCAGGGAGGAGCCAGAAGGCTTAGCAGCCTCCTTTTGCCCAGAAAGTCCTTCAGCTCCCCCAGGCCCTGGCTGAGGTGGGCAGTCAGGGCAGGGCCCCTCTCCTCCAGGGGCTGCATGGGGATGTGGGGGCACCCTGGGGGCACATGGGGCAGGCCAGCGAGGCCTCCCTGAGGGCCAGGGGCTCTGGGGCTCTGTGCTCCAAGGTTCTGGCAGGTGAGGGGAAAGGGACAGAAAGCCTGTGACCTCAGGGCCCAGACCCCAGCTGCAGGTGCCTTGCGCTACGTGCTATCTTCCTTTTCATGCTGAGCAGCGGTCTCCTCACACGTAAACCGGGGTCAGCACAGCAGCCAGCTCCTGCCATTGCTGGGAGGACAGTGCTGACCCCAGCCTCGCAGGGTGCCATCTGCCATCTTGGGCACAGGCGCCTCCATGCTAAGATGCCCAGCCTAGGGTAACCTGCCTAGAGCTCCTAGCAGCTGTGGCCACAGCAGATCCTTTCTAAGCGTTCAGTCGTTACTCATTAGGGGTTTGCTTCTTGGCTTCTCCATTTCCTCCTGAGCCCTGAGCCTTTTCTCGCCCTTTGTCCTTGGTCTGTGGGCACAGCAGTCAGCCTTCCCATGCTGTGACACAACTCCTGACACCGGAAATCCAAGGAGGCAAGGCTCACAGGCTCATGGCTTCAAAGACCGTGGTCTGCCGGCTCCACCACAGGAGCATAATGGCGGGAGGATGTGTGGCCAGGAGCAGAGCAGGGAAACAGAGCTGGAGAGGAAGGGGTGAGGAGTGGACACAAGCGCCCGGTCAGGCAGGCATGCCCTGAGGTGTGACTACAGCACCACCAACGCCCTGGGTAGGTCGCCAAGCCAGTCAAGTTGACTTCATGCCTAGGCACCACGGCAGGGTAAGGCAGGCAGCACAGGTGCGGAACAGCCTCGCAAGGGGGACCAAAGGCGTGAACAGTGCTGCTCGACTTGCTGCTCAGTAATCAGGGTGAATCACTCACGCATTCATGCAAGCATTCATTCACTCACCTACTGTCCTGCCCGTTTGGCCACCTACCCATGTTCTTAACCAATGTATGAGCCCCCTAAGTAAGAATATTAAGGAACATGAGAGCCTATGGGAATGCGAAGAAAGAGGGGACTGGCTCTCCCTCGGGGAGTCAGAGGTGGGAAGCGTTCCCTCAGTGAGAAACTTCTGGGTGGTACAAGGAGGACCAAGGCCTGTGCTCAGCTGTGGCTCCGCCCTCAGCAGCAGCCTGCTCACCGAGCCTCTCTTGCAGGACCTGGTCTTCCTGTCGGATGACTGCAATGCCTTGGAATACCCAGTCCCAGTGACCACCAGCCCTCCAGGGCACCAGAGATGAGACCACCAGGCCAGAAGAGCAACCCAAGAGGCCCGGCTGTGCCTACTGCCGGGCCCCGCCCCACAGCCTGCCCCCTCCTGTAGTGTCTGAACTGTCACGTGTCTCTCCCTTCTGGAAAGCAGGGTGGGGGCTCCTGCCCAGGAGCCTCCTTGGAGCACAGAGCTAGAAGCCAGCTCGGTTCCATCTTGCCAGGGTGCTTAGAGGTGCTGGAAAAGAAGGGTCAGCAGCTTCTCCTTTATGAGCAAAGAGCTGAGAACAAGCAAACGAGCATGTCCTCGTCGCTGCTTCAATGGCCGAATGGTGCCGTTTCTGTCTCTTGCTAGGGACCTGCTCACACCTAAACAAACCTCTGCTTTATAGTTCACCTCCCATGACGCCTGCCTGCCTGCCTGCCTGCCTTCCTTCCTTCCTTCCTTTTGTTTTTCAAGAAACCTTGCTAGTGCTTTGGAAACATATCTACAGCGCTGACAGAAACCACTCTTTCACAGAAAGGTGGTGAGGATCCAATAAAGACTATTTGCACAGTCAGAAACACACATCCTGCTGTTTGTCCATGGTGGGTGTCAAATGGCTTGTTCCCTGCTTTTCCTGGAAGCTGCTGGGCGTCACACACTGCAGCTCACTCCTGGTGTCTGTCAAGCGCAGATGGCTGGCTGTGTTTCACCCCACCTGCCCTGAATGTCTGCTCCTCAATTGTCTGGCAATGCTGCAATTTATGCTGGGGACAGGTTGTCCCTTTGGGCCGTAGATGCTGGGGACAGATTGCCTTGTATCTGCAGGCTGAACGGTGCCCTGCGAGGATCACGACTCTCCTCCGCTCTTTGGCTCTGTGTAGGGAGGGTGGGCAGTCCAGGAGGCGGAGGCCTGAGGATGTAGGGACGCAACCAGCAAGTGGAGAATCTGGGATGGAACCCAGCCTGTGTGACCCCCAAGCCCGCGCTCTGAGAGCACCCAGAACTGGATCCCTGCGCGGGGAAGCCTGCCCACCTGGTTCATTGACGCACCCAGCAGCACCACCCCAGCGGAGCCACTGGGTGGCCGGGAAATGCTTCCGGTGCTGCTGCTGTTAGGTTCCAGGCACCCTTCCAGGCCTTTGTTTCCTTTTCTCCCTTTGGTACACAGGGGCCAGGCTTCTCCTGGATCCCAGATGCCTTCGGTCTACCAGCGGATGCAGGAGATGACCGGTTTTCTGTTCAGAAGCACAGGCCCACAAGTCAGGCACTAGAGTCCTGGAGACGCCATGACAGGACACATCAACTGGGTGGTTTCAAGCAGGCGCTGCCATGTTTCACAGGCCAAAGCCCTGGCCCCATACCAAGCTGCCAGCAGGGCCTCGCATCCGCTGAAGGCCTTTGGGTCCTGCTGCTGCTTGTCTCTCCCAGCTTCTGCATCTGGGCACCATCCTTTGCCCCTTGGTACTTTGATAGTCACTTCTGCCCCCTGTGAGCACGTGGTGCTTTTCCTGGCTCTGGCCCAAACTTCTCTCCTCCTGTAAGTGTGCCATTAGGCTGCACCCCAATCTGGTATAGCCATATTTTTATGCTTTGGTGCTGGGGATGGAACTGAGGGCCTTCCATGGGCCAGGCAAGTGGCCAGCCACTGCGCTACAGCCCCTTGACTGCACCGAAAGCAGGTAGCATTGCCCAGACCCTGTAACCAGTAGGGTCACCAACAAGGTCACACTGGCAGGGATGAGGACCTTAACTGACATTTTTGGAAGACTCAGTGTGACCCACAATCATCACTCTTTTAAGAAACAACCTTGCCCAGGAGGAAAATTATGCCTTACTCTTTTTATTGACACCCACACCCATTGGTCACTGCCTGGCATAGAAAACAGGGCGGCACGGTGCCCAGCATAGCACACACACTACAGTGTCTTTCTCGTGACACCACCGGCATCAAATTCAAAGACTGAGGGCCCCTTTGTGATTCCTAGACAACAAACCACCAAACACTCAGTCGCCTTCATTCTCTTCCTTCTCAGGGCTTTGACTTGCAGTAAAAGTCACACCCCAGCTCTCCTACTGGTGCGAGCCAGTTCCCTGTAACAACACACACACACGGTTCGTTGTCTTTCCCTAGAGAGCCCCGACTAGGCCATTGAGCGATTTACACATCTATTTGTTCGCTTCTTCCATATTTATCAAGAGTTTATTATGAACTTGGCAAACAGTACAGTGAAAAATAAAGAATTCTTCCTTGCAAGCTCCCCAAAGAGACATTTGCAAAATGGAGGAGACGGGGGTGGGGGGGGGGAGCCTTTGTGAGAGGATCAGGAAAGTCCCCTCCAGCAGGAAGGAGGCCTCACAGTGGGGCAGGGAGCTTGCCGGGCTGGAAGGGGTGGCGGGCTGAGTGGACAGCCTTCCACTGCACTTGCTTCTAGGCAGCCAGGGGCATAGAGGCCTCCACTGGAGGTGACAGGCCCACTGCAGGTGTGCGACTAGGAAGGCAGGAGGTGGAGCTCAGCAGGAGGAGAGGCGGCAGTGAGTGGCACTGCCTGTGACCAGGGTCACACCAAGGGCAATCAGTGTCCCACTCCCAAGCCTGGCGGGCCCCAGGGTTGCTTCTGGACCAGCTCTTCCCTGCTCCTGTGCTCGCCACAGCCTCCATAGCCTGAGCGCCATGACACAAGCCCCACACCCCACCCTGTGCTTGTACCTTCCAAGAGGCCGGGGCTGATTTCCATGCCGTGTGCAGTCCCAGGGCTCTCACCCACAGCCCAGCCTAACTCCCGCGCACTCGGCGCCTGGGCCTCTGGCCCGCCGGTCTGCTCTGCCCTGGGAAATGCCCTACCATATACCACTGGCATCTGCCAGAAACACAGGTTTGCACGTCCTGCTTTCTGCTTTCCTGTCCTCTGCAGCAACTGGCCTTTAGAGTTGATCATTAAATCCCGCACCTTCTGCCTCCAAAGCGTACTTTGACGTCGTCATGGTTACTTTACGTGTCAACTCGACCGAGTCACCCTCCACACACCCAACCTATAACTCTCTCCAGGACGGGAGCATGTGTTGGTCACAGGCTAACCTGCCACTCCCACTGGGCTGCGCGGTCCAGGCAGGCAGGAGTCCGGTCTTCCTGTCTCTCCCTCTCGTCTCTAACGCCTGCACCTGACACACAGTTGTGCTCAGTAAGCACAGCGAGGACACTCATGGTAATTGCACACCACTTCCCAAGACGACCAAGAAGCCACCAGTTAAAATCTTCCCAGGTGTATGACATAGATGTTCTTTGCTTCTGTGAGGGTCACAGAGCCACAAGGCTTGGTTCAGGTGTTTTTCAGGAGGTGCTGATTTTGGCTGGTTCGGCCGAGTTCAGTTTGTGTGTGTCATGCACACACACACACACACACACACACACACACTCAACACACATACCACGTGCACATTCATTCCCACGGTACTCTGCACTCTTCCATGCGGCACAGCTGGCTGGGCTCAGGCCGGCAGCAGCGGCCCGGACAGGGTCCTTCTCTTCCCATCCGAGCACATCCGAGAGCTTACTCATCAGCTCTGGCCACCAGAGAGCTCTGCTGGAGTCAGCACTGCACCTCCCCCCAGGGGCGGCTGAAGCCAACTGGGAATTATGAGGCAAAATCCCCCCTGCGCAAGCCTCCCCGACCTACAGAAGCACTAAGAATGCGAAAGCACGAATCTGTAGATCGTCAGACCAGGAGCTCAAAGCACAGAGGAAGAGCCCGTCCTGACACCCATCAAGTGACAGGGGAGAGAAAAAAGGAAACAGCAGGGTCGAGGGCCATGACCGGGCTGGCCGAGTCAGCAGCGCTAGCTTAGATTTATGCTCCTTCACTGAAAGGCATCCCAGGAACCATCTGAGCATCAGAGATGCATTGCTGAAGTGTTTGCCACCAAGGACCTGAAGCGCAGCTCTGTTTATTCTTCAGAATTTTCTGGCTGCCAGACAAAAAGAAAGAAACTTGCTCTGAAGATCATGCCTTTTAACTCACTTGATCTGGATCCCAGATCAGGACGGTCCCCAGTGTAGGGCATGTGACAGCCATGACAAGAACCAGTGCTCTGCAGGCCTGGCAGGTGCAGGTGTGTGGCACGGAGGTTACACACCTGGAGAAGGCAGGGCCCGAAGCTCCTCCCACCCCATCGGTGCTTTGGGTCCTGCTTCTTGTTGAGGGTGGCTGCGATTTGCACGACAATTTCTCCTCTTGTTGGCTTTAGTGCCCCACTGGCCCTGGAGAGTGGGCACGTCGGGAGCACTGATTTCCTCTTCTTGACTTATCTATTTATTTTTTAAATTTTATTTATTTTTTATTATGGTCCGCTCAGCCTGCCCTGGGGGTGGGGCTGGTGCAGCATGTGGTGCTGGGGATTGAACCATGGTCTCTGCTGCCGCCTAAGTGTTCCTAATCAGGCACCTTAGACCACTGAGCCATCCCACCAGACTCCTCTTCTTGATTTAAAGGTGAACCTTCTATTAAATATTATTTTATATTACAAACTTAAAACTTTAAAGTCTGATCAAATGAAGTGTTGGCAAGGACCCAAGGGAAAGCAGGCTGCCTGGGAGCTAACCCAGTGTTCCCTAGGAAATCTGCAGGCCTGCGCTTCTACAATGCAGGAAACGTTCACCCCAAAAGATACCCCAGAGAAATTCCTTTCCACCAGCACCAGGAAGTACGCTAAGGGCTCCCAGCAGGGTGTGCACAGAAACAGCTGGAAGCCACCTCAGCACCCACTGGGGACAGAGCAGATGACATACCGCAGTCGTCACACAAGGACGGTGACAGTGACATGTCAGAGTGTGGCCGAGCAGTGCAGCAGGTGGCGGGGCATGACGCTGAGGCAGGAGAGGAGGGCTTCGGTGCCAGGTGCGCTGAGCGACTCCACTCGTGCCAGGAGCAAACACCACGAAGCGCAGCACATTTTGGGGGGGGGGGGAGCGCAAGGTCAGACTTTGCAGAAGTTTAAGAAAGTGACTGAGACGAATTCCAGGGCAGAACCCACTGAGGAACAGAGGAGACAGGGGCCGGGGTATCTTGCCAAACAATAGCAGTGTTCCCTCCCCAGGCCGAGGGGCGGGGACCCCCAAAGCATCATAGCATCACCCTTTCCGTGTATGTGTACAATTCAGCCAATGTATAGTAATAAAATAAACAGCACAGAAATCAAAACTCAATTTGAAAACTCTATTTAAAAGCTAATCTCACTGAAAGCGGTAGCAAAAAATTATATCAGGGACCTGAGAAACAACATAAGACAAGATATGGATGAGTTGAGTGGAGAAAACTCTAAAGCTTCATTAATGACATAAGCAGGTCCTTTATAAATAGGTAAGCCATGTTTATGAGCCACAAATTAACAAGGATTCTATGTATCCAGGCACATCCCAACAGAACAGATCGCTCTGTGCTGCGTCTATCAGGTACATAAAAATATAGGAGACGAATCACTTTTGAGAAAGAACGAGAGGGAAAGCCTAGGCTACCGGCAGGGGGCGTCGTGGCCTCTTTCAGAGCACAGAAAGGGGGCGCTGGCACAGGGAGGGTGAATAACCTGGGAGACTGCGCGGAGCCCAGCGGGGCCCAAGCACAGCGGCGCGACAACGCAGACACAGGACGGAGATGGCGGAGTCCCCGCTGTCCTCGCAGGAAGGAGTCAGAATCTGATCTCGGGTGCATTGTGGCCAAGCCAGGATGAGCGGGTAGGAGAGGAAGGCAAGGTTTCACGAGGTTAGACAGACCCACGACCAAGTGGCTTCGCCCTCTTCGGATAGTTCCTGAGAGCATCCACTGCAGAGAAACTGATAATGTTCGATCAACATATTGATAAACACAGCATAAAAGATCCATACACAACTTTTTAAAAGTGCAGCAAGCAAAGCTAAAGAAAAAACACATACTTTGAAAAAATAAGGTGGTAACTGACAACTGGTTTTATCCAACTTGCCTACAAATCCGGGGAGAGATTAAAAGAGACCAGCAGCACGCAAGGAAGAAAGGAAGGGAGGAAGAAACGGTGGAAGCCGTGTAAATGGGGGAAGAGCCACGGCTCCTTCTAGGAAACAGCAGCAGTTAACGCAATGTGACACACTTTGCAGCCATGACTGGGACAGCAGTCTCCTAAGCCAGCTGCCTGTGCTGATGAGGGAAATAGGGACTCTCGTGTGTCGCTTTTGGAAGTGTTAACTGGTACCCTTTTTTTTTTTTTTTTTTCAGCCTTGTGTTTACTTTTAATTGACAAAATTACATAGACTTACAGTGTGCTGTATGATGTCTTGGCATATGTGTATACTCTGACTAATGCAAACCAGTTAACATAGCCGGTACCAGGATGAGAGATAGCTCAGCGGTCGAAGTGCCTGCCTGGGAAACACAAGGACCCGGGTTCCATCCCTGGTATTGCATGCCATGCCGGCGTCGCACTGTGCGGGCCACTGAAACCCAGTATGGTGGCACACGCCTGTAATCCCAGCACTGGGGAGGCTGAGACAGGAGGATCACTATAAGTCTGAGCTGCATGGCGAGACCCTGCACCAAATAAATAAATAAATCTTAAAAAACAAGAACGAAAACACAGTCACCACCTCACAAACTCCTTTCCAGCGGCGAGAGCATTTATCAATCCTCCGCCATTTCCAAGAGTGCTGTGAACTGTGGTTCTCTGCAGTGTACGGAGGTTTTCTGATCTCACACTTCTGCTAGTGGTACCAGCAGATGACCCCGGCGTCTTTGCACTGAGCCACACCCCCAGCCATTGCTTTTTTTTTTTGAAACAAGGTCTCTCTCCGTCACTTGGGGAGAGTCTAGCTCAGAATCCTTCTGCCTCATTCTTTTCAAACACTTTTCAAGCTGTTCTGGAAGCCCAGAGAACGAAGGCAAACACTCCACCTCCCTGAGACCACTGGTGCCTCAGCAGGGTGAGGGCGGAAACGCTGCCGAGGGGGAACCTCAGAGAATTTCAGCCCCACTCATAGCTTGAATTTTTAAAAATTACTGATGTGTAAGAAAATGCCAGCATTGGCTGAGTACCCGAGCATATTTGTCATTCTCCATTTTCTATGTGTTTCAGGTATTTCAGAATCTAAAATATTAAAATAACTCTCTGCCTGGGAGTATCCGAAGTCAACTTTCAGTTACTGTTACAGTTATTCAGTGATTTCTTTCTTATTTCCATGTCCATTACATAAAGACCATACTTTCCTACAAACATCAGAGTAAACATCAACTTAAAACTGCTCAAAGCCAGAGAAAGCAGCAGCTGGGGTGGTGAGTGCAGCAGGTCACGCGGCCTGCGGGGTAGGACTGGGGCCCGAACCCAGGTTTCCCGGCTCTTTCTGTGTCAGAAAGAATTTCTTGAAAAACTCCCTGGGAGGACCTGGGGAGACTGGTACGAGGCAAGGTGTAGGGTGGGAGGATGAACGGCTGCTCAGGACGCCAGAGAGGCAGAGAGGCCAGGCAGGGCCACACAGCAGGCAGAGCCTGCAGCCCCCTGCCCCCGAAGCAGAGAGCCCTCCTAGCTGTGTTCCCAGCCCTCGCTGCTGGCCAGAAGGGGGCCTTGAGCTGCCCTGTTCCAGGGACCAGGGTGAGAAATCTCCCTCAGTGTCCAGAAAGACACTGCCTGGGGCCTGAGTGAGGGGCTCAGCCCTCGGGAGCTGGGCCCCTGCCCTCCCTGCTGCCTTGAGCCTCCATCAAAGCTCTAATTGTCCCCATCTGCAAGGACTGCCCCCAGCCTCCTTTGCACTGGAGTCCTCAGTAGCCAGGTATGAGGTTACCCTGCTCCACCCACGGACTCAAAAGTGATGTCGCTCAGACAGCCCCAGTCCTTCCTCCCAGCCACTTCCTCTTCTCTTTTGGACCCGTCCCGCTGAGGGGCAGTCCTGGCCCCAGGGTCCCCAGGGCAGTGGTGGTGAGGCCCTGGCCCAACGCACAGGACACAAAGACTGCAAGCGTCCCCACCCCAGTGACGTCTGTCTTTCGTAAGAAAAACGCTGCTCTTTTGATTAAGAGTGGGGAGACCACGACGGAGTCATTACTGTAAAATTAGTCAAATCCAGTAACTCCTTTTCTGGAAAGCAGAGTTATGTGGTTAAAATGCTTATTATGGAGCAAAGAAAATGAATTTGGATGCAATTTGGAGGCTGGAAAATTTATCTGGAGCCATAGTAGCACAGTGACAAATTGCAGACCTATTCTGAGAGTTGCCCAGAGGGTTTCTGGCCACCCGGGGCAGGATGTCCTTGGCTCCTAGGGCACCGAGCCCGGGGTTAAAATTGCTCCTCATCCTCCCCATGGCAAGGCCCCTCTGGGGTCCTGAGTACCCCTGCCCACCCCATCTGTGCTGCAGGCCTCCTGTCTCCAGCCTGCCTGGTGGCTCCTGGGCTGCAAGCTGAGCATGGTGGTGGAGCCTTGACGTCATCACAGCACACATGGCTCAGGGATCCCGCGATCCTGGCCTCGGGGGAAATGAATTTATAGCTTCTGCTTATCTGTGCCACAAGGCTGGCTGCTCCCAGGAGACACCCACATCTGGAACAGGGCCCACAGCAGCGCCCCTGAGTGGAGGGGTAGACAGTGGTCTAAGTGCTGGAGGGAGCAGGGAAGGGCACAGAGCTGAATAGATGCATTCCTGAAACGAGCAGGCAGAGGACACAGCTGCAGAAAGCCAAGCAGACCAGCTCAGGAAGAGCCCCAGCCATCCCCCAAGCTGCCTGGGCTGTGGGCAGGGCAAGCGCCGCCATTAATTAGAAACACACACACCAAGCCCAGCTTTCAGCTAGCAAATATTTACACGGGGATTTCTTGAGCGAAGCATCCGCCGACCTTCCTGCACGCATCTCCAGAGCGATGGCCCATGCTTTTAGGCCAAGTGGTAGTGGCGTTGGAGGCTTGAAAACCAGTTCCCACTCGTGGGCACCCTGAGAGTTGAACCCCCAGCGCGGTTCATCTTTCGCAGCCATTGCTCCGAGCACAGACCGGAAGTGCCTAGAGCCGCCAGTTGTACCCCTCAGCCCATGCTCCCCGCCTGGCAGTGGGGGAACCCCCTCAGGTTGTGTGTGTGTCCTGGCTCACCTGCAGGGCACCCTCCCGCCCCAGTCTCCCATACCTCTGGGGTCACTGGAGAGGTGCCCTGGACAAGGTGGAGATGGGTCAGAGGACTGAGCACCAGCACTAGCACCCGCGGCAGCACAGGTCCTTGCTGTTTCTGGGCCCGCTATCTCAGGTGGAAGATGGGGGCCAGGGAGGAGCCAGTGTTGTGGCTTTGATGGTACTGTCCAGCCTCCTTCCCGGGTCCTCAGGCCGCGTCTTCTCCAGCGTGGGCAGGGGCTGTGGAAGGCTCTCATACGGACCCTCCCAGTAAGCTGCAGGGGCACAGCATCCTGGGAGCAGAGCGGGAGAGACCTGTAGCGGTGGACGCAAGCTTCACACGTAGGAAGGGTACCGCCGCCCTCTAGTGGCCACAGGCTGGAATGATCCGGGCTGCATAGGCAGAAACCCATGTTCAGGGTGCTGCGACGCTGTCAGGCCTGGACCCAATGTGCTGGGGGGCTAGGGGGAGAGGGACGCCGAACTGGGCAGCTGTGCCCTGCCCCGGAGAGCGGCAGCTGGGGGAGGGCTACGTGGGTGCCATCCATGGCCTTTTAAAGCTTTTTGATCTCTGCAAACTCCTCACCCCTCCCATGCTCCCACTGCTTCACCAGGACTGGCAGAGTTCTTCTGTCACTCCAGCCTGCTGGTAACTGAGGCAAGAGAACAGAAAATTCACACCCGGCCAGGGCAACATAGTGGCTTAGTAGGACGCTGGCTCAAAATTTAAAGATAGAAAATGAGTTGGGGATGTAGTTTACTGTGAAAATTCCGAGTTCGATTCCCAATACTGCCCAAAAGTAAGCAAATAAATAAAATCTCAAACAACTTCCGGTCTGCAGCTGGCCATCTGGCCCCCTCTGCTCCCAGCCCAGCCTCTTCTTCCCCGCGGCCACCAGCGTGTCCCTGCAGCTGCAGGTCTTCTCTGAAGGGTGACTTAAGGGCCAGCCAAATAGCTCAGCAGATTAAAGCACCTGCACGCAGGCACAGGGGCTGCGGATTCAATCCCTGGTCCTGCTGTGCCGGCCCTGCTCCGGGGTATGCTGGAACAGCAATGGCTACTGAGAATGGGTGTGGTGGCACGCGCCTATAACCTCAGCTCTTGGGAGGCTGCAAGCAGGCAGATCACTATGAGTCCGATCTAGTAGTGAGACCCTGAACACCCTGTAGACCCTTCCCTAAAATACAATAAATGAATGAATGAATAAATAAATAAATGTGCAATTTAAAATTCTGACTGTCCACATCTCCTTCTGGCCACCTTTACTTCTTCTGTCCCTTGTCAGTGTCAAAGGTGAAGGCAAGTGCCGGATCCTATTTTGTCACTTGTGGATAAAGAAGAACTGAAAATGGCTCCAGGGACCAATGAGCTGGCTGCTGGTGGCATGAGACAGTGCCCACCTTCTGCAGTGTCCCTGTCTCCAGAAGACATTCCTGGTAGGAGGTGACAGGGAGTGGGCTCAGGTGAGCAGGGCAGGGGCTCCAGGGGCTGCACTTATATCCAGTACCAGGCCATGGGGCTACTGTGGAGCAGCAACAGGGGCTGGAGAGGCTGTACTGGTGGGGATGGAGAGCCAGTAGATCAGGTAAGCCAGCAGAGGGACAGTGAGGTGACTAGGACCGTTCCTGGACTTGTAAGGTATGAGTGGGGTGCGAAGGATAAATTGGGCCTCCTATCTCCTGGAACCACTTCTCTACTGGGACCGATTCCCTCTGACACTGTGGATGGTTTCCACAGGACCTGTTCTGTTCCCTCTTTAAAAGTGAATCCACAGAGCCCCACCCCATTGCCAAGGTCCAGCAGAGACCAGTACTCTGACTGCTTACCCCATCTAGCAATATGAGCAAGGACAGGCATGCCTTGGCTTGAAGAGTTGCCATTCTGTGATACATGAAAGAGGGGTTTCAAGAATAAGTGAGGAGATTCCAGCCAGCACCCAGCAGTCCCGGGTGTGTGTGTGGAAGCTCTTCCATCAGACAGGCCTGATGTAGAACCCTGTGGCAGAACTCCCTGCAGAGAAGCTAGAGGCAAGACCCACCGTGCTGATCCAGGAGCAGAACATCTTGCCAGAGTGTCACGGTGGGTTCACTTCCAAGGGCTACAGCAGGAAGAAGTGGAGCTCAGCAGCCAGACCCAAATCACACCCATCTGGATGAGTTTGAACTTGGTCGATCCAGACCCAGTGCTAAGGTAAGAACTCTTCCAAAGTTTTACACCAAAGGTCGGAAGGCAGGGCTGCACAAAATGACAAAGAGAAGGCACATGAATGCAGTCTCAGGCGCCGACCCCACCCACAACAAATGCAGGAGACAACAACACAGAGGAAATTGGAAATCACATACCTGACATGTCTGAAATAATAGCTTCTGAAGTAAAGAAACAACTGCAGGAAGGTACAGAGGAAATCAGACCAGAAATAATTTCTGAAGTAAAGGAAATTGTAACTATAATGAGAGAATTACTAAGTGCTTCTAAAGAAGATACTGATAAAAAAAAAAATAGAGAAGAATAGAAAAATGATGGAATCCTTGAATGAAAAATATAGCAAAGAAATAGAATGCATGAAGCAGATTCAAAGTGCTATCCAGGAACTTAAAACCTCAATCACAAGTTGGCAAAATTGTTGGAATGAAAGTGAAAATAGACTTTCAAACCTTGAAGACACTGCTGCAGCTAGTGAAAAGGTAAGGAAAAAACTTCTTTAAAACAACTAGGATGCAGGTAAAAAATAACTCAGCATCTTCAAGATGATGCAGAGATGAACAACATGAGACCAATAGGCATCAGTGAGAATGAAGGAGTCAACACAAATGACATAAAAAGCATATGGACAGAATAGCAGGAAACTTCCCAAATACGGGGAAATGGGGAAACAATCTGACATTCAGGTAACTGAAGCATACAGAATTCCAAATAATATCAACCCAATTAAAATCACACCCAGATATATAATAATCAAGATCCCAGAAATTCAACACAGGAACATTACACTAACACCTGCTAGAGAAAAAGAAAAAGATCACATTTAAAGGAAAACCCATCAGAATAACAGCAGATTTCTCTTCATAAACAATCAAGTCAAGAAGAGCATGCAGCAAAGTACTTCAAGTCTTATAAGAAGAGAAATTCCAGCCCAGACTGATATACCCTGCAAAACTCTCAAGTTTAATGGAGAAGTGAAATACCATGATGAAGACCAACTAAAGAATGTCACGATGACAAAGCCAACCCTACACAGGCTACTAAAAGACATTCTAGAGAGGGATCAAAATCACCACGGCTCTATGAATGGGAATGCAAAGAACCCATCAACTAGGGCAAAAAGTTAAAAACAGGAGAAAAAGAGGTCTACACCAGTAGTCTTTCGATTATTCTTTTGTATACAGCAGCAAAACATTTCCACCAGCATATCCTACAAATGGACCTATGCTGCACCCGATGGGTCATGATTCTGTCTGGATCTACAGGGTGGATATTAAGGAAATAGCAGTATCTCAGTCCCACAAGTGACACCTGGCCACCGGTTAGTATCATGGACCCTACCTGGGTCCACCACATGCTAGAATTTTGTGTGGTATCCTATCCCCAAACTGTTAGAAGCGCTGGTCATATATTTGCCATTCCGGTATTTTTGTTATGTTTTATTCTTCGCAATTCCTTACTATCAAGAAAACTTGATAGTAATATATTACCTATTCAAATACTGTGTGAGTACTCCGAACTGATCACAGGTTCATACATATGATACATAGTCTGGCCTCTTAGTTGGACTCACAATTTAGTTTTAATTTTTGGATACTGCTTTGAAATATTAGTTTAATTTTGAATTAATATTTACTTAATTTCCTGAATATTGTTCAATTTTAATTTGTGTTTTATGATTTATATTGTATCTTTACTTGTAAGACATGGTATGATATTTTCTCCTAGTATTAGAAACTTTAAAAGCTATGTTTCTATTTTCCATTGACTTTATATTAGTTCTTCCTTGTCTTTTACACACACACACACACGCACACACATGAAAAAATATGTATATAATCTGACACAAGATTGATACTGTTTTGTGGAAACCTTCAAGGACCCTTTAAATGGGTTTATCTAGTATAATGGTACCTTACATTGTCCTGCATAACTGCCATTCTGAGAGCTCTTTCTTCTTCATCCAGGACTACGTGGCACTTTCTCTTGCCTTCTGGATTATACTCTTGGCTATTTTCTTATGCTACACCTGGAGATATTAGAATATTTTGAGTTTGTATAACTGGAAAATATTTTACTTTTGGTTTTCAAAGGAATGTTTGCTAAGTATAAAATTCAATGGGAATGGATCTTTTTCTTTTCTTTTTCAGTCCTTTGAATGTATAAGTCTAGTTTCTTTTTTGTTTGTTTGTTTATTTTATTTACTTATTTTTTTCTTGTTTCAGAACCTTTATTTGTTTATTCACTCATTTTTATGGCCGGCTCAGCCTGCCCCGAGGGCAGGGCTGGCGGTGGTGCCGGGGATCGAACCGCGGTCCCTGAAGCCACCCAAGCTTCCCCAAGCAGGCACTTTAGACCACTGAGCCATCCCGCTGGGCCCCATAAGTCTAGTTTCTTACCCCCTTGCTCTTTTTGTTTTCTAATGTGGAATAAAATACTATTTAATTTTGTTCTTCCATAGCTAGTATTATTGTCTATGTATATGCTTTAACGACGTTTTTCTTTGCAATTAGTTTTGGATAATTTCATTTCTGTGTATCTTGGTATGATTTTATTCATATTTCTTGCACAAAAGGTTCATTTTTCTTGGAAATGTGTTGCTATAATTTTAACTAAATTCAGAAATTTTAAATTTTTAACTATTATTTATTGCCTACCTCCTTCTACTTTGAGAATTCTAATTACATGATTACAAGTTTCTTGATTTTGGCAGAGTGAACTATTACATGCCTGATCTGTAAATTCTTTCTTCATTTTTATTTTAGAGAATTTTTATTGTTACATTCATTTAAATTTGTAGATAATTTTTTAACAATGTGCAATGTATTACTAATCTCATGTATTCATTTCAGCAATATTTGTCTTTTATATATATATATATATTTTAATTTTTTTGCTGCACCAGGGATTAAACTCAGGACCCTGCACTTGCCAGGTAAGCACTTATTCTTCTGAGCTATCTTCCGGCCCTCAGCAATATTTCTCTAAACTCTGTCTACATATTATATCTTTCACATTTCAGTATTTGTCTACAACTTAATTTACTATGTAATTATGATTAATTTTCAATAAAGTTAATGAGTTAAAAAATTAATCCACAGAGACAGACCAATAGGTTAGGAGTGCAGTGGCCAGCACTGCTATAACAGCTGGCACCGTTCTGGGCCACATCCACAGGAGAAGTGTGGGCAGAACGAGGGGGTGACACCCAGGGGGTGAAGCTGGGAGCACCTGTGCCCGCATGCACCCCTCCCGGAGTGAGCAGAGCGCGCAGCTCTGTGCCTGGGCCTCACCCCTTCAGGGCTGGCTATGATTCTCAGCTTTGCTCTGGTTGGTGCCAGATGAAACCGAAGCTGAGAAGAGGAGCAGCGGCTCCTGCGGGGCCATCCACCGGGCAGGGCTGCGGCCGGGTGAGGGGCGAGCTCGCCATCCCGGAGCAGAGAGGACCCGCCGAGGCCTCAGCTTCTAGGAGGGACGCCAAGGGAGCACAGGCGCTGGAGCTTGAACAGGGTGGCGCCTTGAGAGTATCTGAGCTTCAGATACGCAGCCCCAGGACTCAGTGACCTGAGGAAGGCCCCCGACAGGTGGTCAGCCTGGGTCCCACCTGGCCTGCCTGGGCCCCACCTGGCCTCCTGCTGCAGGGCAGCTGCCCACGACTCCACTCAGCTTCCCCGGGCTTCCCTGTTGATTCTTGAAGCGCTTAGACATCCAGAGAGCCCGATCTTGGCGCCATTACCCAAGATGCCCTAGCCGGCCCTGGTCACTGCTGCTGCTTCGCTCCCTGATGCCCACATTGGATGTCCTAAGCCCACCTGGGTTTGGCAGCTGGCTTTGGTGATTCTCCTGTCCCCAGCAAAAGTCAGCTCACAGCATGTCACAGGGTGGCCCAGCCATTGCTCCCAGGCCTCAGAACTCTGCTTTGCATCATGGGAGCCAAGCCAAGGGGTGACCCTAGGGACCTCAGGGTGCCCCTTGGTCCTGTGCCTGCGGGAGGTGATGCAGCCTGGTGGCCTCCAACCACTAGATGGCAGTAGCAAGACAAAAAACCCCGGCCCCCACAATGAAAGATGGCTCCTGAATCTGCCAACTGGGCCACGGGCGGTAAACCAGCCCTTACCTGAGAAGCCAACTACATCTCTCTTTTCTCCTTGCCCCGGAATATTCCTACGAGGTCCCAGAGCAAGGGACAAGATTTGAGAGTTTTCATGCTGGAATGTACGCTTCGGTGGGTGGACACAGCCTTGAGTTTGACACTGGGTTCGGGCCACGGGGACCTCACACTATTGTCACGCAAGATGTCTAGCTAGCCCTAGAGGCAGTATGCCACCCCCGATCCAGCCAAGCGCCTTCCTCTGGAGAAGGAGGAAGTGAGGCCCAGGGAGGTCCCAGAGAGGCGCAGCCTGAAGTCACCCAGCCGCTTCTGTCATTCGCAGCCCCAGGCCAGGCCAGCCCTCAGCCCTATCAGGCAGGAAGGTCACCGAGGCCGGGGGCAAGGAGCGGGGAGAGGTTCCTTTTCCTGTTGCAGTGCTGTGAGACTGCGAAGCCAAATGTTGTAAAAGTGCAGGCTGGGGCCAGGGCAGTGGAAGAGCCGACACTGTTGGCCCCGTGAGCCTGTTGTTCATAGGAGGAAGAGCCCCACATTGTTTGTTGCAATTTTAAGGGTCATTTTCCCCCTTATAAAAAGAGTAATTTTCATTTACAGGGACCTGGGGCAATTTTCCATCTAATTTGATGTTTTATAATGTCTGCAAAGCCACGCCACCTTCGCGGGCTGTGGGCGCTGCAGACATTTTATTTTCAAATTTTCGAGGTTATTGGTTCATCAGAAATACAAGGAAAACTTGGCTCGGTTTTCCTGGGGCCTAGGGAGAGCGGAAGGGGATGCTCTGGGGACTGGAGATGAATTTGCTCTGACCCCTGCTTCAGAACATCATGCTGGGCAAACTGAGTGGGGCCCAAGGGGAAAGCTGAGGCCATTGTCAGAGGTACACGGCCCCCGAGTAGCCCCGACAGCGCAGCCGTTGGGCTCCTAGGTGGCTTTGGGTTTGCGTCCCTCATGTATCCCGCAGGGCATGCAACTGGACAGCCCTGCTGATAGAGGGGAAGGGCTCGGAGGAGCTGGTCACTGGCTGAGGCCACCCGCGCCGGAGGTGGGAGGTTCCATCCACCTCAGATCAAGTCTACGCCGAGCCAAGGTCTCACTGCTCCCCACACCGCACCACACCCTCCCCTCGCTGGCGCTCCTGCTCACCTCGGCCTCCCAGGATGCATTGCTACCCACCGGGCTGGGAGGAGAAAGGGGCGGGACTTGCTTGCAGGGTACATGGGGTCATGGGAGCCCTCTTATTTCCTGCGCAGTGAAGAGACTCAGGGAGAAACTCTCGGAGATGTGACCCATGTTGGATCTGCACAACAGAGGCTGCTCCTTCCTGCCCAGGGAGAAAGTGACAGAGGCTGCAGGGTTAAGGGGCTTAGAGACAAGGGGCAGGGGGCTTCACACTGTCATCCGTGATCAAGTCAGGAGGATGAAGGGCAGCCCAGCCTGGACCCCAGGAAGTGTTTTCAAGGAGCAAGAGGGGCACTGATCCAACCCACAGCCACCGGGACAGGCCCTGGTAGTCCTAAGATCTTTTGGTTCTCACTGAGAAGCCCTGACTCCTAGTGATCCCGTGTCAGCCTCTCCAGCACTTAGAATAATAGGCATGCACTACCATGCCCAGTTCTCGGTGGCCCGCACAATGTGCCCGTCATGGCATGTGGTACTGAGGATTGAACCCAAGTTCTTGTGCTTGACAGGCAGACACTTAGACTGCCGAGCTATCTCCTCAGCTCTATTCCTAAGATCTTGTTAGTTCCCATCTAGCTGACCTCTCCCCAAAATCTCTGTGCTCACAGGAGGGACTTCAGGACGGGGAATGGATTATGTGGCTCCTGGCTAACCTGCTGTTCTGAGACAGCGCCTAGGGTGTGGCCTGGGTGGCTCCTCCTCCCAGCCCCTTGCTTTCACCCTGCTTCCTGTTCCCCATGCTACGAGCTAGTCTCTGCCAGGGCCCTCTGCCATCCAAGCCTTACCTTGGAGCCAGCTGGCTAAGGATTGGAACCTCTCTTCCTTTAAATTGCAGATGACGGATACTGCATCGCAGTGAGGAGAAAGTGACAGAGGCAGGTCCCGCCCCTCTCCGACTACCTCTGTGCCCACAGTCAGTGGGTGGAAAGCAGGGAGGCGTGGCGCTCAGTGCAGATGGCTTTGTTTCACAGCATAGCTGTGCTGTTTTGTGAATCCCATGGGTGGCCCCAGAGAACATGAAAGTCACCAGAATCCGGATGAACAGACAGCTGTGGTCATTTCCAAATTTGTAACAAGCGGGATCCCAGTGGGTCTCCTCGCTGGCAAGTTCCTTTTGAAATCAGCTGCTTGGTCACTCTCCCCGGCAGTTGGTCAGGCAGCAAGGTGTCCTGCCCGCTGCACATCCATGGGGCCTTTTCCACCCCTTCCGCAGAGCAGACACTCTGGCTCTCACTGCATATCTGTGATGAGCCAGAAGCTGCCCTGATGCTCCTCTAGCTAAAGTGTGTGCTCTCATTTGCAAGAGAAGCTGGGAGGGCCTCAACTGCCAAGAAACCACTACCACCTGCTGCTGCCCTTGAGGGACATCACCAGGCTGCTGTGGCTTGGAAGGCCCTGGGACCACTTCCAGGTGGGCAGACTCAGCAGGGCAGGGTGAGCAGGGTGAGGGCAGGCGTGTCATTCCAGCAGAGCTGCAGGACACAGGGGCCATCCTTACTGTCCTTGTTGTGGGGTAGCTGCCCCTGGTGATGGTGACCAGGCTACAGGCCCTGGAGCATCACCTTGTATTTGAAAACAGGCTCTAGGAGCTGCCGCCCTGCACAGACAGCCCCTCCAAGACCAGCAAGGGCCAGCAAGGTCAAATGGGCAGGACAGAAACAAAAGCCACGGTGAGGATGTCATGTAGCCCCTGGCAAAAACCGGGCTCTGGGATCAAACCCTGCCCCAAGGGTAGTGGTCTGTGACTTCCCGGAAGCTCCTCAGCCTCTGAGCTGTGTGACAAGGGTCGTAGTAGCCACCTGGGGTGTATGCTAAGTGGGACCTTGCAGATGTCCACGTGGGGCACCGATCAGGAAGGAAAGGCCACAGGCCAGGATCAGTAGTGCAGGGCCAGGCAGTGGCCTAGAGGGAGGTTCAGAGTGTGCTGTGGGCACCTGAGCCAAGCTCCTACTGGGGATCAGCTGCCTGGAGAGGACAGGAAGCATGCCCGCCCTGAGGACACACCCTGCCAGCGTTTGCACACCCAGCTCTGCCCACTGCTCCAGCCGGGCTGGGGGCTGCCCCAGCAGCCAGCTGAGAATCAGAAACAGAACCAGGTATTATGTCGGGGCTGCCCCCAGAGGAGGGCTTGATTTTATTATCTACACTTTAAACTCTTTAATATGCCTCCCAAGATGCTGCCTGGTTTGGAAAATCACCCTTAATGAATGTACATAATAAATCTCTTATTTTGCACATAGAGCAGCATGCCGTTTTTATTAATAAAAATAAGTCCCTCCCTGCACCCTACCAAATAAGCCAGCGTTGAAGGGATGGGAACTGCTTCGTGGGGCAGAACATCAGGCCAGAGCCAGGCGGGGCCCTCCTGCCCTAGGGTGACCCGGAAGGCAGCTCCAGCAGGTGTCAGTGTCCTCTGCTGCAGCTCTGTGGCCTGGGGTCCTGGGCCCACCAGGAGCTTGCCCCTGGAGGTGGCACTTCCTCTCCCCCTTCACAGCGCCCCCTGGGGCTCCTGACCCCCCTCTCCACCTCCACCTTCCACAGATGCTCTGCCCTTTACCCCAGGACAGGAGAGGAAGACAGCAGAGTCCATCGTGGGGGACAGGGTGCCAGTCTGGGAGCCTAACAGTTAGAAGGGACAGAACCCACCCAGGGTGTAGGGGCAGGGTGGGTCCAGTGACCCCATGGGACCAGAAAGGAGGTGCACCAGAAGGAAATCAGCTCTGTAGGACCCAAGCAAACCCCACACTAAGTCAGGGCCGCATCCCTGCAGCAGGTACTTTACAACCCATGAAAACCACAGAACGTTGGCACCTGGGAAGGCACCAGATCTGAGTCGTGGGGTGGAAGAGGAAGGCATCAGCACATGGCATCGAGGCTTTCCCCTGTCGGTGGGGGCAGGGTGACAGAAAGGAGCACTCAGGCACCAGCCTGTGAGGCCCAAGCAAAAAGGAAAATGAGAGACTAAAGCCCTGCAGACGCACACACACAGGAGTACACGTGTATCTTCCCTGCAGTGCGCCTTTCCTCATTGCGATGGGTCCTACTTTCTGCATGGTGCTTCAAGCTTGCTGGGCCCTCTGCATGAAATACAGTTCTGCAGCCTACCCTGTCCTGCTGCACCTGGCCCAGCTCCCAGGGCTGCACTGGGGTGAAGCCTAGGGCTGTGGACAGCGCCTCCCTGCCCTGGCCCTCCACTGAGCTCACTGGAGCCCTCGCGTCTCTCCCTCACCAGGACACCAGCCTGCAGCACTGGGACCACTGCATGACCTCACTGAATCATCACCCCCTTAAAGGTGCTGTCTCTGAGTAGCGCTTCACTGAGTGAGCCTGGGGGACACAGGGCAGCTCTGGCGCTGTCCTGGCTCTGCAAGACCTCCTAAAGTCCTTCCTCACTCAGGTCACCCATGCTGACTCAGAGCACCCCCTGCCATCACTCACTCTGCTCCCCCCCACACACACACTGTCTTCAGCCGCCTGAGCCCACAGGCTCCAGGGACCTGTCCTCCAGGGACAGCCTGTTGTGGCCTAGGGACCTGTGGGCTCACTTGGGGTCTCTGTCTTCTCCGCTCAGCTCTCTGCCCACACCTGGCTGCGGCCTCATGCCTGCCCCCAGAGGTGGGACAGGCTCCCTCTAAGTGCAGGTGCTGCACTCAGGGATAGCACGAAGACAGTCCCCAAGAACGCTGAGAGGATCCAGAGGCAGCGCTCTTCCAGTTTTTGGCCCTGCAGTCCCCAGCCCAGCCTTCACAGGAAACATGAAGGTGAGGACAAGATCTATTCAGCCAGCGTAGGGCAGTGTGGGGCCCAGGGGCTAGCAGCGGGAGGACCACCACTGCCCAACCCAGGAAGAGAACTGTGCAAGTGCTCCCTGACCACACAGTGGGGGGCCAGGGCAGGGCAAAGGCCCAGGGGGGCAGCCAGGCCCCCAGGAGCTCAGCTTTCCTCATCGCTGGAGGAGCTCAGGACCTCACTATCACTGAGGATGGCTGTGGTACCTTCGGGCAACTCTAGTGCTTACCTAGAGCATTGCTTCCTGGCTCAGTGCAGATCCTTCCGCCTGCTGGTGCAGATCCTCTGTCCCGCTAGGATGGACATCCTAGCCTCCACCACTGACCCTGGGCCTTCTCTGTGCAGATTTGCAAATCAGGCCTGTGTGAGACATCGTTCGAGCCTCCAGGCCTCCAGCTGGACATGTGGGAGGCGTTGTCATGGGCTCTAGGACTCCGGTAGGACATTGCCATGGGATCCAGGGCCTCAGCTGGATATTTTGATCTTCAGTGTGTGGGCAGATTTCCTGGACTAGTTGTGTATGGTTCTTTGGGTGATTTATTACAAAATATGTGTCCTACATTATATCATTCTCTTATATCATTTGGGGTTGTAAGAACCCCAAACCATAACAGCTTGGTAAGGACATTAGACAAGAAGACAAGTGCCTTGACAAGGTGGTTACTATAATCACAGATCCCAAAGAAAGGGAACATGCCACCCCCTAGAATGGGACAGTTCCACAGGGAAGGTGGTTACAAAGTGTGGGCTCTGGAATGGTTGGCTTGTGTGATCGTTAGCCATCCTATGTCAACTTGAATGGAATAAAAGTACCTAGCAGATTAGTAAAGCACAAGCTCTGGGTATGTCTATGCATGACTGACACTCAGGTCAGCAAATGAGGGAAAAGGCCCACCCCAGATATGAAGGCATACACCAATAGGCTTGCACCCTGGAGGGAATGGAGCAGGAAAGGAACCCCCGAACTTTGACTTCTAAGTCTCCAGTTTTCAGCCTCCAGTGCCAAGGCAGGTGCCTCAAGGCCTCTGATCACAGACTGCCACTGCACCCTTACTCTCTGTAGGCCTTTGGCTTCCAGATTCTTGGGCTGGGCAGCTACTCCCTTGAGCAGACAGCCATCATGGCCTCTCCTGCCTCTAATCCTGTGAGCCTAGCTAATAAATCCCCTTGCATAATTACACATATATTTTCTGTTGATTCTGTTGCTCTACAGATCCCTAACCAGTCCGGCCAGCATGCAGAAAGTGCCCTGGAGTGAGCTGCTCACGCTCACTGTCTGCAGGCTGGCCACTGTCTGGCCAGCCCAGAGAGGCGCAGCGCATCCAGTCAGCCAAACCGAAGCACAAGGAGACAGAAAATGAGAGCACGGTCAGTACACCACCCAGAGGAGAGCTAGGGGAGCTGAGGCCCATCCCTTGCTCCCCTCACCCCTTGAGTGTCCTGCGGATGCCCTTCAGCTGGAAGGCAGGGGGTGCCACTGGGCGATCAGGGTCCTGCTCCCATCCTAGGCAAGGCAGGCTCGGAGGTGGGAGGCAGCTGACACTTTGCGCCTAGCAAGCTCTAGCAAGAAGTTTCATTTCCCAGTGAGTGCTTCTCGAGTGAGCAATGTAACCAGTTGAGGAAATCCAGGAGGAAGCAGCGAGTGAGCTGGCTTTTAGAGGGCGGGGGATGCAGGGCTAGGGAGCACCACGCACATGGAAGGGGCTCAGAGGAGCGGTGGAGATGACCACAAGAGGCTGCAAGCCACGCAATAGCTCTAGTCTACAAAACTTCCAGGGAGGGGGGCAGCTGGAAGTACGCAAGGCCCAGTCAACGTCTCTGCCCTTAGTCATTTCATCCTGCACTCAGACTCGCTGGCAAAGCCTAGGCGGAAGTGCAGGGGTGGGGTGGGAGGCTGGCACAGAGTGGCTGCTCAATGGGAGCTGTGCAGGACCACTGCGACCACTAGCATGCCGACACCAGCCTGAGACCCAGACTCCGGGGAGCCCTGGACCAGACGCAGCATTAGAAAGATCTTTGCAAACTGGAGGACCAGCATGACCTAGAGCAGAAACAGGGACCCTGGGCTCAGAGAACTGTCCCTCTTGGGTGACAGTATGGTAGTGGAATGTGACCAGCCAAGGGCAGGGCTCATGGTCTGGCACTCTGGAAGGGGGCAGCAGCTGACCTGTTTGGAACTCACCAGCTTTATGCATGAAACGATCCTGGGGAGGAGGGAGGGCGCCAGGGCCCGCCTCCCCCTAAGTCAGCCTTGGCTCCCAGCCCACATGCCACACCCAGTTTTCTGGAAAAGGAAAAAGGGTCCTCCGGGGCCACCTCCCGCCACAGCCCCAGATGCCCCTGGCTGAAGGAGATGGCTGTGTGCCTCTGTCACGGCCCAGCAGCTGCCAAAGTCAGCCCCAACCCCGGCTCAGGAAGTTCCTGGCTCTGCTTCCCCTCAGCCCATCTCTGGCACAGAATTCATTTCAGCCTAGCCAATGCTGAAGCCACGCAAACAGAGACAGATAAAATGGCCCTCCGAGCCCTCGCGCCGCAGTACATGCAGAGCCTCGCTCAATTTGCATACAATCCAGTCCACCTCTGCGCAGGAGTGCATCAAGCCACCGCACATGGGGCCGCAGGGGCGGAGGCTCCCAGGGTCCTAGAGCCTCTCAAGCGAAGTTTCTCACTTCCCAGGCTCGCTCCACCTTTCTACTTGAATCGTGGATCTCCAGGCTCAGATCTGGTGGGTCACCAAGGGGGAGGTGGCACAAGAGGGCTTCCCTCAGGTCCTTGCCACCCTCCAGAAGGGAGGATTTTTGGATCCTGGAGCTCTGCTACAAGCCGCTGGTGTTCAGAAGAGACACTGAAATCATCCCGCCCAAGGTGAATGTCCCACGACACCCTCGGGGAAGGAAGCAAGCAAGGGGCTGAGGTCAGGGATGCAGGGCCGGAGTTGGTCAGCACCCGGGCTTGCCAGTTCCTCGCTTTCCACAGCCGGTCTTCTCACCGCTGGTCTCCTGTCAGTGGGACAGGTAAGAGAGCCACTCCCCAGAGAGAGCTTGGGGGATTCAAGAAGACAAGCTGCGTCCGTCCGTGTGGCCACTGCCTAACGCAGGACAGGCGAGGCACAGCAGCTGCCGCTACGATGACCCCAGGGCAGGCGCATGTCTTGCTTTCACGCTCCCCAAGCGATGGCAAGGCGCTAGGCGTGAGTGCGTTATGGAGGAAAATGACCACAGGCAGCAAAACTGGAAAACTGGGGGTAAAGCAGGAAAGGAAGGAAAAAGCGAGTGGGTGTGCACGCTGGGGTCTTGGTCTTGTCACGCTACTCTTCCGAATGCGTCGAGCTGGTGCCTTGGGAGCAAGAGCCCTATCTCTCCTGGCCTGGAGCTTGGATGCCCAAGATCAACGCAGATCAGGGTCTGGGGAGCACTGTTTCCAGCACGCAGCTCCTCTGCACTTCCGGGCAGTGCGCTGAGCGCTGAGCACCGAGGGCAGCAGTCGGGAAGGCAGGGTCAGGAAGGCAGCCTGGAGGAGCTCAGCCGGGCAGTAAGGGACTTACACTGTGGCTGAGAACAAAACCGTAGGAAGGGCTGGGGGCGTAGGGTGTAGCTCAGTTTAAAGGTCCTGACTTCAATTCTTA
>PVJA010008769.1:0-63154 GCA_004027025.1 Myocastor coypus
TAGCCTCCAACGTCACAAGCTTCACTGGTGGCACACTGCAATTGCAAAACCTTTGATTGTATATGTATCTGCTTCCTTCTAGTCCAAAGAGAAGTATATTCTTTCCTTTTTTTTTTTCTTTTTTCTTTCTTTCTTTTTTCTATGCAACATTAATAGGGAGGTGGGTCATGCCCACACACTGCACTCTATAGAATGATTGTGAGGACAATATGCAATATGTCAACTTTCAAAAGAGAAGAAGGGGGAAAAGAAAAAAAAAAGTAATGTGGATTTAGAAAGGTTAATGTTTAGTTGTTTGATCAATCTTATATACCTAAATGTATTAATCTAAACTGATCCGATGATGAAAATATGTAATATAACCATTGTTAAATTTAAACAATAAAAGAATTGAAAATAAATAAATAAATAAATAAATAAATAAATAACATTAAAAAAAAAAGACAAAGCGGCATTTCAGCAGATCTAAAGAAACTCAAGCAGTGTATGTGTTGGATAATGTCTGCACAAAATAACCATAGCCCACATTTGCCATAAAGGTAGCCTGTGTTGGAAAACACAAGGTGAAGTGTTTCCCCACATAAAGTCACTTATTCGTAAAGTTTTGTTTGTTGTTTTTTTTCTTCTTCATTCAGATAAGCCCTTATGGAAGGCAGAGGGTTGGTGTTGGGTTCTCTGAAATGCCTGAAGTTTTTATCTACAAGATCATCCCCTACAGCCATATTCTGCCCACCAAGCATCTTCCTGGGGTTGGGCTGGGGGTGGCACCTGATGGCCATCACCCAGCCCTGTGCTGCGTTCTCGAGGCAGCTGTGCCCTGCAAGGGGAAATATCCTGCTAGACACCATCCCATTCCCACCTGAACTGTGTTCAGTCTCCTTCCAGTTAGACCATGGAGCACCAACAGTAGGGCTGACACCCATCCGGTTCATGGGATGAATAATGCCACCCTGGCTGACCCATGCCCATGAGAACAGTCATTCTATCTCTGACCCTGCTGGCCACCCCAGCTCCTCCTATCGTCACCTGGCCTCTTGTTGGCCACTGACCCCAACAGCTTCCCACCCACAGCCTCTCAGAGATTTCCCTGGACAAACTCTGTAATTGACATTTGCCCACTGCAGAAGGCATCACTTTCTGCAGTCGTTGTGGGGCGGTGGCTTTTCCTCTGCAGGGTCACAAGGAGCAGTTAGTCACATTTCAACTGGACAGAGCCTAGATGCAAAAGGGCTCAACATTATTTCTGGGTATGTCTGTGAGGCTGCCTCTGCATCAGATTAGCGTTTGCCTTTCTGCGCTCATGGAAACAGGAGCCAAAGGCAGAGAGCCAAAATTAGAACTTTGATCTTCTGCGCAGTGGCTGGGCTGAGCTGGATAAGGACATCGCACCATCCTTGCTCCCATATCTGCCACTCCACTGCCACCTCTCCTGAGTCCCAGACCACGTCTAGCTGAGCCTACGGGGCATGGAGATGGCAGATCAGAGACATCTCAACTCCTGAAGTCCTCAGGAGCTCTGTCCGCATAACGCATCTGTCTTCCTTGGTCTCACTGTGGTGGAGACGGGAGTGCAGCTAGAGGTATCGAGGTGATACAGGTTCGACAGATAGATGTAGACATAGGCTTCTGTGTAGAGGCACTATGGTGATAGATGCAAGTTTATTTTATTTTATTTTATTTTTTATGTACTTATTATAGGGTCTCACTGTGTAGCTTGGACTCATACTGATCCTCCTGTTTTCAGCCCTCCCAGGGCTAGGTTTACAGGAGAGCACTGCCACACTCAGACTTAGCGCCAGCTCAGTGCTCCTGGGGGTGGGGCCAGTATGGCATATGGTGCCAGGAATCAAACCCTGGTCGCTGCAATAAATAGATTAAATAGATCTATATTTAGACCTATGTGCAGAGATACTCAAGTATAGGTTTAGATAGATATGTTAATCCAGGTAGATACATGATAGATATAAGTATATAGATAGCTGCAAATATAATGATATTTACTTAAACATATAAATATGAGTAGTTATAGATTTTGATGAACATAAAGATATAGGTAATATATAGATGTGTAATTATGTCGAGAGACAAGTACAGGCATAAACTGAGTTGTAAAGACACTTACATAGATGCGGATCTATATCAAGAAGGACTGTTCTGGAGTACGCAGTCTAGCAGCACCACTTAGGACCTCCCTGCTCTGCAGTTGATCTCCAGATCTTGATTTCTTCATTCAGAACTGGAGCTTCCTGCCTGCTTAACTAGTCCTGAATTCCCCTCGTCCTGGCTGCTAGAAACCACTTACTTTCTGTCTCTGTTTCAGTCTTTAGATATCTTATAAGCAGCTCAATCGCGCCACCTTTGTCCTTCTATGACAGGTCTACTTCACTTGTCCTCAACAACCATCCATGCGGTGATGCATGGCAGCGTTCTTGTCCTCTGAAAGACGAACACTGTCCCCCTGAGCCACATTCTCTTGGGCCACGGTAGATCTACCTTCTGGCCAGTGCGTGAGTTCCACCATGAACATGACTATATAGGTATTTTTTCGCTTGCCTACTTTCAACTCTTTGCAACTCTTATATACCCAAAGTAAAATACTGCAGAAATTAGATACTACAGAAATTTCCTTGATATATGGTACGAAGACTCAAGCCAGTACTTATATTTCCATACATCCGCCAAACATTACTTATTCAAAAATCTGATTTTACTCATGCTAAATATAACTCAGTTACTCTCCAAACTCCATCTGCATTTCAGTTTATTGTCTTTGTATTTCCATACGCCTGTATCATAGTATTTTTTTTTGGGGGGGGGGGACCGGGGTTCGAACTCACGACCTTGCACTTGCCCAGCAGGCACTTGTGCCTCGGAGCTATCTCCCCAGCCCCCTGTATCATAGTATTTTATTTGTCATTTTTTTCACGTGTCTTAAGATCTTTTAGGACTATTCCTGTCCTATTGACGTTACTCTAATGTTGCTTCTAAATCATTTTAATGGAGTTTTATTTATTTACTTATTTATTTATGTACTTAGCACTGGATCTTATTACATAGCTCAGGTTTGTAGTGATCCTTCTGGCTCATCCTTCCCAGCCCTGGAATTACAAGCACTCACCGCCATGCCTGGCTCCTAGGGTGACAAAGCATGCATGAGCCTGGTTCTTTGTGTGTACCAGGCTGGTGCTTAGGCCTCTGAGGTATCTCCAAAGCTTCCTCTAAACATCATCTCCCCCGCAAAAATGAAACAAAACAAAAGACTGGGCATGGTGGCACATGCCTATAATCCCAGCTTTTGGGAGGCTGAAAACAGGATTATTACTATGAGACTATTCTAGGTTGTGAGACCCTATAGATCCTGTAGACCCTAAAAACCCTGTCCTAAAATACATAAAACATAAAAATAAAAAAAATAAATATTAACTACCAAGTGAACCTATTGCTCCCAAAGCACTGAGATATATTTTATTGACATTCTATTAAATTTGTAAGTTAAGTTGTAGGCATTTGATACACTTTTAGCTTGAGTAATTTTACTCAAGTTCAATCATTCTAGGAGTGTTTCTCTCAAAATTTATAATTCTCACTGAACACATGTTCTTAGGTCTGCTCTGTTTTCAAAGCTTTTGGTCTCATAAACACAGAGGTGTGTTCTGTGTCAGGGCTTTGCACTCTTCAAGGTTATTTGAAAGTTTACATAAGGTAGATGCTTTTTGTTTTATTTGTAGTGATTCTCTATCTGGAGTTTGTTATTTTAAATGTGAAGTTGTAAATTTGATTTTTGAATTGTGATATTGTTGGTGATAGTTTTTCCCCCAGAAGCTGTGTCATCGTACAGTGACTACATTACCTCATCTTCGGCAAGCTTTTCATCTCTGTTCGCTTCTAGTGTCCTACTGCATGGGCGGTCACTGAGCAGTATTCATGAGAGAAGGAAAGGTCAGGGACAAGGGCAGTGTCTGACCAGATCTGTCTCAGCTTCACACATGCTGATGCAGGCCCTTGCCTGGAAATCCAGCAAATCAGTGAGCATATTAAAAAATAATAATAAAATAAAATGCAATCACCTTATAACCGACTGGTGCTTCTTTTGGATGCAAAGATCCTTGACTTTTAGCAGATATACTGGCCTAACTCATAACATTAGAAGTTCTAAAAGAAAAAATTTTATGCTCATCTCCATAGATGTTGACAGGCATTTGGAAGCATTCAACAGCCATTCGCCATTTTAGAAAAATTAATAAATTAAGAGCAGATGCCCATTTCCTAATGAATAAAATGTGCCCATCTCTGTCTGAGGCCAACATATCATCCACGGTGAAATACGAACATCATCTCAAGTTCTCCTGTTGTACTCAGGCCCCAGTGGATGAGCAGTGCTAGTGAGCATCCTAGCATCCCGTGCGGAAAAGGCACCCTCTGCACTTCCGGAATCCTGCCTTTGTTCTATGTATCAGGAATCTTCTTTATTAGCTACACAAGGAGGACTTGTCCGCTTGAGACTCAGTCAGTTACAGAAGGGGAGAGGCCAGACAGCTCCACAGCTTGGACTGCATCTATGTTTCCTCAGGTCCTCCAGTTGTGGCCTCATTAAAAAAGCTAATATGCAGTTTCCTACACAGGTACACATAATTGAGGCAGCTTACTTTTCATTCTTTCATTTTCTAGATGTTTGTTTGTTTCTCTCTCTCTCTCTCTCTCTCTCTCTCTCTCTCTCTCTCTCTCTCTTTTTTCTGATTTCACCTAAGTTACTGTTTGCTTCATCTAGCACTGATTGTCCCCCTGGTCTCTTTTCTTCTCCTAACGTATTTGTCTACTTCATTATGCTCCTTTAAGCACAGCAAGCTTGGATTTTACTTTGTGATTGAAATGCATTCAATTATAGATGTTAAAATAAAATATCTACTCAAACATAATTTTATAATACTGGTTCATGTACATTCTGTGTTTAGAGAACTTTTAAAAGTCTTTATGTTCAGTTTTCTCTGTGTATGTGTGTGTGTATGTGTGTGTTTTAAGGACTATATTTTGTGATATTTATGATGCTTTGTGTTTTATTGTTGTTATACTGCTTCTTTTGCCACTATCACTGGTGTAGACAATTTAGTTCTTTAATTATTTAGGTAATGTTTAGCAAATTCTGCTACAAGCAGTACTAGGCCATCAGAGTTTCAGGGCCTTCCCTATCCTCCACTGGCACCAACATTAATCAATAGCACTGTCTTTCCAACATTACTGTTAAATATCTTTCTACTTTTTCATATATATATATATATATATATATATATATATATATATGTAATGGCAGGCTCAGCCTGCCCTAGAGGTGGGGCTGGCGCAACATGTGGGGCCAGGGATCGAACCACGGTCCCTGCAATTGCCTAAGCTTTCCTAAGCAGGCACTTTAGACCACAGAACCACCTTTAGAACCAGCACTTTGTACTTTTCTTCATATTCCATTTAAAAGAGTAAGCTGGTCATAAGATTACACTCTTTTTCCTCTGGGTGCAGTCATGGTCAATCATCAGCTGTCCATAGACAGGGAATGGATCCGTGCTCACCCTGATTTGGTACCATCAGCTTCACTCCATTTGCTCCAGGACCATGACTGACAATGAGAGAATGAATTCTTTAGCCACTGTTTGACTGGCAGAAATTCTGCATCTTATAACTTCCTCAATTTAAGAGGGAAATGCTTAGGCTTTGTGTGCAAAACAAAATAATTGTACCAGACTAGATCTCACTTGTTCCTTGTCCCAAAATGTAACTTTTGAAAACACAACTTCAAATTGTCTTCATTTCAGAAATACACATATTTAGGAAGAGCACACATCTTGGAACGTCTCGCCAAGGCAGAGGAAAACAATCCCTTCATTTTGTAGCTTATGAGAATTCCCTCTTGGGTGCCAAGAAAATTTTCTACCATTTTGTTGTTTTGTCTTAGACTTTGGATCTTAAGTTTTCAATTATTTTTTCTCTATATAAATCTCAGAACTGGTTGATAAATTTAACCAATAAAACCTTTCAATGTATGAACAGCACTTTATAAAATACCAATCTCTTTCTATTGTTCTCTCCAAAATTTAAAAATTTTATGTAGCCTAGATAATCTGATTAATGCTCTACACTATTTCAGGACTTTGGTATTATTGAGAATCCTGTTTTACTTGAAATAATAAATTTTTCTGCTCACTAACAGTAGAGAAAAGTTGCTCTGTTGTTTTGCGTATGAGTCTATACACAACACCTCCGCTGGCTTTACACTCCCTGTAGAGATATTCTCACAGATAATCCGGTTATTTGAACAGTGATGTGATCTCCCAATACACACAATTTGTTTCTTTCTTTTTTTTTTTTTCAGCCTTTTATAGATTTTTTTTTCACTTCTGTTCTTGTATTTTGCTGTAATGGAGAGTTCCTCTACTGAAGTAACTTCCTCCAATGCTAAGCTATCTGTGTTCTAATTCCCAGAATGCATGGCTATGTCGTAAGAGGCACAAAAGCTTTGGTTTGTCAATTCCATCTTTTCAACTGTGTTCCATTGGTCCTTTATTGGTCCTTTATATTTTTCTCATAGTCTTTATCTCATTTTATTTGTCCACTGCTCTTTATTATATTTCCCCTTGCTGAATTTGGTTTATTCTTATTTTTCTAAGATTTTGAGATGCATCACTATATTTAATTTAGATATAAGTTAAATCTTTAATGCTATACATTTCCCTCAAAACACTGCATTATGCATACTATATATATATATATATATATATATATATATATATATATATGGAATGTATTTAAATTTCAATTCATTTTAAAAGCTATTTTAACTTCCTATGAGATTTCTTCTTGGATACATAGATCTTGTTTGCTGTGCAGCAATTATTTTACAAACTTTAGGCCATTGTACTTTTATTAGGTATTGATTTTGAATTTAATTCATTGTGGTCAGAAAATATACTGCATACCCTTTGAACTATCTTACGTTTTGAGATTCAAGGATTTGACATTTAGATAGCTACGTAGGTCTCATGGCACTTGGGAATCCCTCTATTTCTCTCACTAATTAGAAGTGCCAGTATTATACATTAACCTCATATATTGTTGAACCACACAAATAATAATTACAGTATTAAATGAAGCTCTATAAAACCTATTTGATTTTCTTTTGAGCTTTTGTGTATGAACTGTATTCCAAAGAAAATCCATCATGGGCCCAAAACCATGAGAAATTCTCTAGACAAATTTATTTTTCCATGTTCTTTTGAACTAAGCTGGAGGATTTTTCAGGGGCTTAGTCACATCCTCCTAAATAATTATCTTTTTTTGCCAAGTTCACTTGTCTAACATACTTTAAGATATTCTGAGTTCTTTCATACCCTATGAATTCAAAACTTTTTTACATAATTAAAGGAGGGCATTGTTTTTGATCTTGGCTTGACTTGCAGAATTACGAATGTCAAGATCACTGAGATACTGTTGATTTAAGACTGCACGTGTTCCTCTGGTCTGTGCAGAACACAGAAAGAATGTTCGAGCAAAAGTTTCAGATCCAAGGACAAAGGTGAATATTTTTTCAACAATTTCTAATCATTTATTTTTAAAGCACTTGACAAGGTTAGTCAGAGATACACAGAAAGCCCCAGAATACCTCCACCTGCCCCCAGGGAAAAGCACAGCAGAAAGACATGCAAATCAGAGAGCAGGTGACAGGAGAGGAGGCAGCCACTGCTCACCTCCTCGATCTGTCTCTGTCTCTCCTCCCTCTATGTCTCTATCTCTCCATATTTATACACAAAGGGTACAAAGCAACCCTGTGAAATGAATTCTCCCTGTGAAAGAAGAAGGAAAATAAAAAGAATGAGAAAAAGCTTTTCAGACAAAGCGCTTTCAAATGCACCGTCGCTCCGGGGGCCTTAGAGGATCTACCTTAAGAGAGCAATGTGAGCTTCTGACAGCCGCAGGAGCAGCAGCGGTGGTGAGCTGAAAGTTAGCGCTTTGTCAACCGAAATGCTCCTTGCAGAAAGCAGGGGCAGGAAGCTAAAAAGAGCTCCAGTGCCTTTGAACCCGGGCACTCTCCAGGAAGCGCAGCGGGAGGCAGTGTGTCCCCAGACCACGGACTCCCGGAGGCCTCCTCTTCTTCGCCAGAGATCTGCCAGTGGCGGGGAAATGAGTCCTTCGGGTGGTTCTCCGGAAGATCGGTTTTGTTTTTGAAAGAGCGTTTCTCCCGCTTTTTCCAGCATTGGCATCCATTTCTGAATATGGAAATGTATGTACCTAGTCTCACACATACATGGCTTTTTTTTTTTTTTTTAATTCGGGAAAGCGTGTGTGCCCCCCAGATACCATTTCATATTGATAGTGCCTTCCAGAATATCTGCTTATTGATGATCAAGAGCCCATATTTATGGGAGAAACACTTGCTTCACATTCCTCGAGGCACAACTATCTAGCATCTTCGCGAAGGGCTCTGGGCAGAGCACTGGGCCTGCTATCTGTTAACACCAGAAGGTTCTGCATTACATATTTTATGTTAAGATGCAAAAGAGTGTCACCCAGGGGCCTCAAATCTCTGAGGAGAAGAGCTATTTTTGTAATGAGCGTGTCCCTTTCCTTCATCAAGTTGCTTTTCCAAGCACGAAGAGCTGTTCAGTTTTGGACCCTTATTGCACAACGGTGGTATTAAGAGGAATTTTCCAGAAAGGATTTATCGGATGTAGTTAAGGTGAAATCTATGCATAAATTGAAAGTGCTAAGCAAATGGGAAGCCCTCAGTGTCTCTTCCTAACTAATATCTGACTCCATCTCAGGTCCCCTGGTCCATAGTAGCCATGATTTTGACTCCACCTAGAAATGCTACAGATGAGCTTCCAGGCTGGGTTTAACTATTCTTGGACTTCCCTCCACGGGGGGAGGACAGGCAGAGAGAGCAAGAGGCTGCTGTTTTTATGGAAGCTGGCATCTACCAAGCACAGAATAGACACAATTTCACCATCTTATTCTGAATGTAATATCACCTGTGCAAAGAAAAAAAAATATATATATTATTGGGTAGGGGGGGCCTGTAAGGACGCCACAAATGACAGTTAGTTCTGTCAATCTGCACGTTTAATGAGAAACTCTGCCCAATTTAATGAATCCGGGAGCTGCACTCTGGCATCAAGTTAAACAGAACTTGCATCTCGGCTAGGTGGTGTCACTCTCAGGCCTCGGAGCAGGGCTGGATGTACCCTAATGGAAGGGGCTCCCCGTGAGCTATAAGCATATATGCAATCACTACTAATTGACTGCACCGGAGAGGACAGGGACCTGCGTGTGCAGCCAACTCAGGAGAGAGAGACAGACGCGCACACGGCTGCTTGTCAAGGCAGGGGGTTAAATCAGGACTGGAGGGGCCTGGTGTGCACATTAGCACAAAAGATAGCTTGCTTTGGGAGCCCAACACAATAAGACCCTGGCCTAATTGGGCTGCGGTGGGAGGGCAGGGGCCTGTGGCCATGGGCAGGCTGTTGCCTCCTGGGGGGCCTCCTCCCTTCTCCCCCCCAAACACCCACTCTGTCTTTCAGCTTGGCCTCAGCAGGGGGAGGTAGGAGACCCTGCTCTGCTGCTCTCTCTGTTCCTTCTCCCCTGAAGTTTCTGGAACTCCAGTGACGTAGACCACGTGCTGGGTTCTGGAGTTCTTCCTGAGGGGAGTGAGCCTCACTCGCTGCCAGTTTCGCCAGGGGCTTCTGTGGATGGAAGAGAACCAGGGTCAAAGGACAAACAGGAACCAAACCCGTGGCCTCACGGGGCAGGTCTAGATGCCAAGACCTGGGGAGTACCCAGACTCAGACCCTAGGCCTGCAAGCGACACCCGCACTTATGCTCTTGTACCCCTTCCCGTCTGCTCCGCCCTGCAATTTTTTCATTGCCTTTGCTGTTGTTTTCGCCTTGCGCTTCTTCGGTTTGGGGCTGTGGTGTCCCGGCGCCCAGCCCCAGTCTTGCAGCCCCTCCCTGGAGGAACGGAGCCCTTAGTTCACTGGAGCAGGAGGGTACCCAGCAAAGACTCTCATCCTTAGATTGGGTCTCCGGCAAACAATGGCACCTCCAGGAGGTGACAGGGAACCCACAAAAGGCCATGGTCCCCTCCCTGCGGAGCCGGCCAGCCCTGGCGTGTCGCAGTCCTGTACGCCGCGACAATGCTGCCCCCTGCTGCTGCTCTCCGCGCCTGCGCCCGCCGGAGCCTTGTCCAGGGCCACCAGGAGGGACCTGGACTGGAGGCCGCTGCAAACCGAGTCCTGCACCTCGTGAGACAGCCAGGGGCCCGGGCACTTCTGGCAGGCCACGCCGCGGCCTCCCGGGTAGAGGCTCGGCTGGCACAGCGGAGCTCCGGGGCACGGGCATTGGCCATGCGTTTCCTCCCAATCACAAGAAGGAAGAGAAACAGGGAGACCTGCCCTTGCCGTCTAGGACCAGGTCTGGGACGCAGGACCACTTTGTAGTCGGGCAGCATAGTGGATGGACGAGGTGCATGCGGGATGCAGACCCCACGCTGTGCCCCAGACCTGCCTGCTCTGAGCGTCCAACGAAGTCTCTCACCCTCCTCTTGATCTCAAGGGGGAGGATCGCTGTTAACAAAGCCAGACGCTCCTTACACATGGCCATCCTTACTCAGAACAGTATTTTTCTTTTTCTTTCTTTCCTTCCTTCCTTCTTTCTTTCTTTCTTTCTATTTATTTATTTTATTTATTTATTTATTTATTTTGGTAAATTGTGTTTGGAGAAGTGATCCTCAATTTTTTTCCTTTTTACCACTATTTATGACATTACCAGTCCTTAGTTGAGCACAGAGAAAATAAAGTTTGCTTTCCCTATGTCTCCTCAGTGGAAGCAGAACCTGGGAATTACCTTCCAACCCGCTCTCTTGGAAAGGACTTTCCCCTCAGGGAAGCTGATTTATGGACTCACCACAGGAAATGAAGAAAATGGGCCCCTGGGGAGGGTAGCAGGAGGCAGACTGGGGAGCCGCGGGAGCCAGAGGTGGACAGGAAAGGGTTCTATTCTGAAAACATCAACACAGTAGAAAGGAACTTAGGAAAAAGAGAAAAATTTTAGAAAGCCAACACTATTTCCAGTGAAAGCCAATTCCTGGGATAATCTCGCTTAGCGTGCTTCTACAAAGACGGTGCCAAAGATGGCGCAGCTTCCCCAGGAAATAAAAGCATTGCCTATGAACCTTTTCTGCAGAACATTGTGCACAGAAATTTTATAGGAATTTCTGATAAAAATGAATGAACTGAAAAGGGTTATTTTTTTTGTTTCAGAACTTTTGTTTGTTTATTTACTTATTTTTATGATCAGCTCAGCCTGCCCTGAGGGCAGGGCTGGCACAACATGTGGTGCTGGGGATGGAACCATGGTCCCTGCAGCCACCCAAGCTTTCCTAAGCAGGTGCTTTAGACCACTGAGCCATCCTGCCGGGCCCCTGAAAAGGGGTTATTTTAAAATATAAAAATTTTTGTGCTAAGACAATATCTGTTGTCAATCAGGTAGTCTCATATTGATTATATTTCTTGTGAATCAAAAATGTATTTAGTTTTTGAAAACACTGCTAAGAAGTCTACAAGCTTTAAGCACTAAGTACATCTGCCTTCCTTATCGTAGTCCCCTATTTTGCCTCATGTGAGAAGTCTGGATCTTTACAGGCATATCAAGATATTCAAAATTCTCCGATGTCACAACAGAGCAGGTTTGTAACATGACTCCTTGAATGTCCTGCTTACAACGCCGCCCTATCCTTTTACAAATACTCCCCTTCCCTTCCTACACACACTCTGGAACGTCGCTAGTCTAATGTCTTACAGAGAAAACACATAGAGGGTACAACTGTCATCATATCCAAGGCACTTAGTGGCAAGCCACGTCCTTGTTTCACGGCAGCCACACCTAAAAGCGTTTTTCTATCTGTTGCTAGAAAATTCATCACCAGCCGGGCCACCAATGGAAGCCCAGGGTACTTGGCCAGCAAAAACAAGTTTGTACCTGCCTCACCCTGCAGGAAAGAGTCTGAAAGGATGGAAAAAGCAAAATTATGATGAATTATTGCGAGGCACCCTAAACTTTCGTTAAATGTAAACACGTGTGCTAGCCTGGCGTGGCACTTCAATAGGTAAATAGGGTTCCTTTTTGTTTCCCAGTGTCAACCAATATCAAGCCCCGACTGATATTTACTTTGTTCCCAGGGTCAAACTGTCAAATTGCTGTCCGCTATAATAAAGTGTGGAGCCAACAGAGTAGAAAGGGAAATGGGTGCTGATTGTCCCCAGAGTTCAGGGGGACCCAGAGCACTATTTCGACGCTGAGTTCCCCTCCCTGGTACCCCACGCTGAGGCGTCAACTGCTGGCATCACTCATTTTCTAACATTTGCTAGGATTTCCATGAATCACATGCCAATTTTTGAGCTGGATTTTGCAATGTAAGTGTATAGCATGTATTTGGCTTTAATGATCTGTAATAGATCTTCCCCGGTTTATTTATTGTTTTATGACTCAGTGCGTCAAACAAGATATTCCCTTATTTTAACTAACTAAATGATTATCCCCTACCAATTTCTCCTAAGGTGTGCCTGCTGTTGGTTTCTTTCTCTGAATTCTTCCAACAACAACTCTGTCTAGAATTCCCCCAAAAGATCAAGTAAGGCTGACAAGATATCATTCTTTATCATGCAGGACGCTTCTCAGTCTTCCTCATAAATCAACCCTCCCTGCCCCATTATGATTTTTAGTTCCCTTCTTAAAGCTATGTGATTGACATCATTTTGGTAAACAAGTAATGCAACTGGACATGGACATGAGCTCTATTTGTGTGACAGACTTGGAATATTCTGACACAGAAACCAGGACAGCTTCTTCCCACACACACACACACACACACACACACACACACACACACTCCTGGCATTCCAATCAATTTAAAGACCTGTGTTGCTTTAACTCTGCTTATCTGATTACAGACAGAGGACCCTAGGATTCACCGAGATGCCCAAGGGCTCCCACATAAACCTTGCTTAACTTGGAAATCAAATCCGAGGCAAGATGAGCTGAGCTTCCTGACGATGAGGTCTGAGGCTTGTCCATAGACAAGACTGCTTTATCTAGTTAGTAGTAGTCTTTGACATCACAGCACCATGTGCTATTTCCCTGTGTTGATGTCCTGGAGAGGGCCAGGTTAAAAAGAACATTCCAGATATTAATCTGTGTACTAATGATCCTAATAGAAACGTGCAGTGAAAGTGAGAGATTTCCCACTTCCCCTCAGAGCTGCCAGTTCAGGAGAAGCTTCTCTCCCGGGACTGAAAGCGTGTTAATGGATGGCTTTCCGAGTCAGCCATCTGTATCTCTATCTTTTCTTTCCCCTGCATCTGACAGGATGAATTGCTCTCCCAAGTTTGTCTCTTCTCTCTAAATGATGGTCCATTACCGTTCTAAAATATCTTGCCATTTTCTAATCTCCAAGGCAGCCCTGGCTCAGGAGATCTGCGGAAAGCTTCTGCTGGAGCTTGATGCTTCCTCTCCAGGGTGGGCCACTTGGGAGGAAGCCAGCGTGGGTACTGTCTGGCTGTGCCTTGTGGATGGGCCAGAGCTCCCCTCGCTGTCAACCCTAGACACTTGCAAAGCAGACAGAGAAGAATCACAATTGCTGCATCCCCAGACAACGTCATTGCATTCAGCCAGTATTTACTTCATTTTCACTGTGTGTGACACATTAAACTATAAAGTGTAAAACCTGGTGATAGGCAGCTCCTGAACAAAGCAGTGGTACACCATGTTGGGAGGAAGCCACCATCCTAAGTATAATATCAATGGAAAATATAAGTCAGGTCCGAGAACCATTATTTTCTAAGAGTGCTTTAAATGATATCTTATTTCAGTTTTCACATATGTTCTTCTATAGTTGTTTTTAGGTTCCCTATTTATTATTACTAATAGCTACACATTCACAACACTGCAGCTATACATAAGTAATAGCATTAGGGACAATGGCAAACTTGCTCATAGTCAACACACACACACACACACATGTCCGTGGTGGCTCAAGAGCTCTGTCTCCCACACAGGAGCAGCAGAAGATGCAGGCATTGCATGTGTGCTTCCTGACACAGCACCAGTGTTTCAGTCCCCATCACAGCTCTGCTCCAGCTTTAGGATCTGAGAAGCTCAGTGGTTAAGATTGGGTGACAGAAATGGAAACTCTGGATTCCAGCGGCAGCTCTACTTCTTGATACCTGTGTGATCCTGAGCAAATGGCTCCTCCTTGTGGCCTCAGTTTCTCCCTGTTGAGCATGTTGGTTAGGAAGACTGGTAGCGTGTTGTTATGGTTTATGTCTAGTTGTTTCCGCAAAGCCTCACTCAGTCATGGGGCATGGACGTCTATAGATTGAGACCTGATGCATGAGTCACTGAGATTATGTGATTTAGTACTGATCCAGAGTTTGAGATTTGATCCAGGAGTCCTGGGATTGTGTGTTTTAAAACTGATGGGATTATCAGTTCGAGTATGGCTGGGACTATGGGTGTGGTCTAGGGTGGATATTGTAAGGCAGAGAGCCTGATAGGAATATAAAGAGCAACAGAGAGACAGACTGGTGCTGCTGCTCTCTGCTCCCCTGGTTGTTCCGTTGCCTCTGTGGTCACTGTTGCTATTCCACCACCATGAACTGGATGCTCTCTGCCCTGTTCCACTCAGCTTGGGGCCAGCTGAATATGGACTGAAACCTCCACAAACTGTGAGCTATACAAACCTTTCCTTCCTTTATTTTGAGTGTCGGGTACTTGTCCCAGCAACAAGTGAAGGGTAACTAAGACAACTGTATTCCTGTTTGCCTAGCACTTGGTAGGATTAGTGTACAGAGAATCCCTCCGGAGCTCCTTCTCATGGAAAAGCACTTAAAGCGCATCAGCGCTTAACCATGTATTTATTAAGTGCAAAAATGCAGTTCCTGCCACGCATTTCTCTTCTTTCTCTCTTCCCTTCTTCCTTGCCTGTCAGGGCTGTGCTGCTGCTGCCCGTGGCTGTAGCGTTGTCCGCACCTTCTCCTTCTTCTTCCCATCTTTTCCTACCTGTGTTTTCAAACTGGCGAAGAGCAGACACGCTTCTCAATTACAGCCGCAGAATTCAGTGATACACACTCTATTTACTTTCTTAATTCCTACTCTCGCTCTTTAGCCATTTATCTTCCAGAAGAAAAAAAGAAGAAGCACAAACTTACAACTAAACCACTTGAAAATGCATCTCTTTACCACAATTCATATTTTATGGAAAGTTTCTCCGGGAACTTGTTCTGTAAGTCAGAGGGACTCTCTAGGTAGAGATTTGTCTGAATTTTAATCGAAGTAAAGAAGCCACTGATCTCTCATATACCGGTGTTGCCTCAAAGATGCCCAAGCTGCCTCCAGTAGCTTTGTCCCGGGTTTTTTCTCAGTGACATTGATCGCACAGATGCCTGGGCCTCGTTGCGGCAGATTCCCACGTGCACGTAACATCCTTGAGTCACTTTCGATCCCTAACCCTCTTTGTCCACATGCCCCCCAGTTCCTCCTTCTACGTTTCAAATGTGGGAAATGTGTTTTTACCATATGTAACCCGTCATCACCACTTTTTGCACGCCCTTTTTCTCTCCCCTCTGTTGGCTGAAGTAATCTAGGTCCAGAAAAAGAAGCATCACACATTCTCCCTAACGTGCAGAATTGAAAACAGATGACAAGATAGTAGAAGGAAAAGCCTTATTAGACAAGACGAAGGGAACGTGGCTTTTCTTTAAAAAACAAAAAAACAAAAACAGATGTTTGCAAAGAAGATGTGATTCATCTAGTATTAAATTAAGCAAGAGGTGCAGGAAGGCGGGTGTTCTGGAAACCCTCAGTGGTGCACGTGCTCGCCAGGCAGGCAATGCACTGCAAGAGCGCGGGCTGCAGTGGCGCTGCCTGTGGGGTGTGCACTGCCCCAGCCCCTGGGGCGCATGCGCACTCCCGCGCGGGATGGCACACTCTGGACTACGAGCGGCTTTGCGCCAGCATATACATCCAACGCAGATGATTTCAGTGATGCTACAAGAAAGCTTCAGCTTAAGGCAGACTGTGAACATTTCCCCTTTTTCATAAACTACACACACTTCAGTGTAATTTTATGAAACGGAAGAATGCTCACAGAACCCTTTTACTAGCAACGCTGCCGTCCAATCCTCCACATAGCTAAGAATTGTTGGATTCCGTGAATTGTTTTATGTAAAACACACAAATGTGAAGATAACAACTGCAAAGTCAATCTGATAATACTAACGAGAACACTATTCCTGGCTATCCCTAGCTATTGAAAGAAATGCTTATCCCTAGCTATTGGGGTCTAACTTTCCCTCTCTGCATTTTACTTGTACAGTACCATGCAATCACAGTGTGGAACTCTGAGACAGTGGAATTAACCTGGGTCAGTTCAGATTGGAATATAAGCACATATTAATGAAGATGCTTAATTTCAACAGCAATCTGTTAGTTTCATAATGTCTGTAGGCATGACAGATACCCAAGAGTAGTGCAAAGATTGATACTTGATTCCGTCATTCACGGTGTTATGTTACAAATGTGGTCACTGATCAAAAGCAGTTTAATTGGTAAGACAAAAATAAAGAAGCTCTGTGGTTCATAATGCTTATGCTTTCCAGGTATTATACATGTTGAGTGCACATTATACACAGGATAGCATCATTCACAATTTTTTCAATTTTGTCGTTATTTTATTGGAAAACTTACTATGAGTTTGTTACACATGTAAGTCCTTAATTTTCAAAAATAGTTTAAATACTGTTGATAAGCTATGTAATCAATTGTGTTATCTATAAATATGATTAGGGGCCTGTCAGGATGGCTCAGTGGCCTAAAGAGCCTGCTTAGGAAAGCTTAGGCGGCTCCAGGGACCGTGGTTCAATCCCAGGCACCACATGCTGCACCAGCCCTGCCCTCAGGGCAGGCTGAGCCAGCCATAAAAATAAACAAACAAACAAAAGTTCTGAAAAAAAAAAAAAAACATATGATTAGAACATCAAACTTTTGCACACAAATATGAAATTGTGGCAAATTAACATTAAAAAAAAACAGATGCAACTTGAGTCTGTAAAATGAGCCGTTATTACTGCTTAGTTTGTTTTGTTTTGCATTTAGGACAGGGTTTACAGGGTCTCACTACCCAGATCAGACCCGTAGTGATCCTCCTATTTTCAGCCACCCAAGCACTAGGATTAGGGGCAGCCATCATCATACCCAGTCTAAGTCACCATTTCAGCAAGCCCTTGGGTGGGGTGGGGCATGGCATAGCACAGCAGGGATTGAGCCGCAGTCCCTACGCCTGTCTAATTAGCCACTTTAGTCCACTGAGCTATTTGACAAGCCCTACTCTTAGTTTTATTTAACAAAGGTCTAATTTTATGGCAATAAAATTAAAATCTTTAAAATTTATTTCTTTTGCATTTTATTTGTTTATTTATTTTTACAAAACACCAGGCAACTTTTACCTGTACCATTCCAACATATTTTCAGATGTGACTCATCTCCAAGATGGTTAACCTTTGGAACAAATTCATTCTTACAAACTTACTGCCAAAGCTAGATCACTGAAAAGCACTTGTAAAGAGACTCATTAGACCTGGCTATTACAAAGTGCCTTTCAATATTTTTTCCCTAAGCAGCCAAATACCTGGGATTATACTAAACCCTGGTCATAGGATAACTTCATGTTTAAAATGTTATTAGAATAACCTGCTAATTAAAAAGCACAAATCATGCTCCTGTAATAGTCCATATAGGGCAAAGTTCAGCTGAACATTACACTCCTATATTAGTTTTGAGGTCCTGACCTGCGTGCGGCCTGGTGTCCTATCTGCCCAGCACAGAGACCTCCTGGTTATACAGGGAAGGGTCCCCAAGACACCTCCCAGCAGACAGTTCTCTCGGCTGTGCTGTGCCTTTGTTGCTGATCTCTACGGCGATCAAGCAAAAATAGCATTTTACTCAGCCTTCTGAGCAGCAAACAGACTTGGAGGAAACCAAAAGCATTAGGAGACGATGAAGCAAAGGTGTTCTAACTAAAAACCAAGAGCTCCCTCCAACATAGTGACGTGTTTGGAGAGAGACAGACGATAATGAGAGGAGAAAAGGTGCCGGCATCTGCACAGTTCCCGGTGACTACACTCAGCCCTGGAGAAGGTGCAATTAGAGCATGCACAGCATGGGGAACAAAGGCTGTCACTATGAAGGAAAGTCCCGAGCTAAGCAAAACCCTGACTGGTTACATCTTTCCATTCACCTCCAGAAAAGGAAATATTGGAAAGCAGGATCCTGGGGATTTCCTAATATCTGAAATGAATGGCTCTCTCTTTTGTTTAATATTATCACAGAGGGTGATTTCATTTTTAGGCCAAAGAACAAGTTGCCATCCTTTGGGCAGAAGAACTACAGCAGTGAGAGCTGTTGCCCCGAGTCTTGTTAAGGCTCTCACTGTGTGAGGATGGGGTTGGCTAGGCTGTCTTGAGGAGCTGGCTCTGTCATACGCTTTCTCCTAGATGGAGTAGAACACAGCTGGTTGTCACCTCCAGAGTAAGTGAGGCTGGAACCCTCTCCCATTCCTTCTTTCCTTCTTTCCTTCTTTCCTTCTTTCCTTCTTTCCTTCCTTCCTTCCTTCCTTCCTTCCTTCCTTCCTTCCTTCCTCCCTTCCTTCCTTCCATCTACTCTTGTCCTTCCAGGACAAGTGCCAACCCAAGTGACTCAAAAGCATGTGAGCAAACTTTAGTTTCCTTGCCTCAGGAGTTATCGACAACCAAATGTGCATCCTTGTCACTTTTGATCAAGCTGGTCATGTTCTCTCTAAACTTGTCCTCATCCTTAGACCCTTCAAAGCCAAATCCCATATCCCCAAATGGTACTAATCATGAATAAACTTCATTCGTTTGCTTTCTCAACCTGGTGAATCATAATAGTGCACGAGAACAGTGCTTTTGCTCAGAGGATGAGAATAGGACTGGAGATAGAGTCTAAAGGTGACCCTAATAAATCATCAGCTTGGTTGGCAGTTTGTCCTGGTTTTCTAGGTGCAGATAACTTGATCAATTACCCATGGGTGATCGAATAGGTGCTAGAGGAAAGAGATGGATCTACTGCCTACTTCAGCCTGTCCCTTCAGCCTTAGTTGAGTTTGACTTTTAAACTTTCCGTTAACAAAGAGGAATATCTCACTAGTGTCTAGCACAATGGTCTCAGCCAGTCTTAAGAACACAGACTATTATGAAAGAAAGAATCAAACATGAATACATGGTAGCAAATGTCATTGACATAGCTTAGCTACAGAACTTCGATGTTATATTTTGTTTGGCATGCTGAAAGCTCTCCTTTATTACATACGTATGTATAAATTTCTTTGCTAATACCCCTAGGTGGCAATATTACAATACTTCAGTTTGGAAGATAGGAGGGAGAGAGAGAGGGAATATCTGAAACAAACATCTCGAATCTGCAATCTCGTATTCTGCTATCTCCAAATAGAGAGCCTAGAAACTTGGCTGGCAGCCAGCGCTGGGCTGTTTGCATCACCAGTGGGGAGCCACAGAAGGTGTCTGAGTGTTTCCCAAATTATAGTAATTTGAACAAGATTTTCTTCCACATGGACGAAGATGTTGGGGAGGAGAGGTCTTCAGGCCAATTTCTTCCCTATGTGGATGAAAGATCCTTACTGGATGATAATTTCTTTCCCAAATATTCCATATTACCTGCTATAAACAATGAAACAGAGCCCAACAGAATAACATCGAGGGCAGTGTTACCATCTATAGTGAAAAACGTTTTTACTTTTGTCCAAAAACTTTTTTTTTTTTTTTTTTTTTTTTTTGGAAATACGTGCTAAGACACTTTTATTTAGATGTGGATCAGAATCCTCTTAAATACTGCTGGGATAAATTAATATGATCCTGTGGAAGAGCTGCCTAGCTGAGTGCCTAGGGAAGCTCTGGGTGCTTAGAGGTTTTGACTTTACAGGTGGGCTTCAGGTTTATAAATGCATACCTTGAAAAGCGGACAGGCCAGAAAGATAGCTCAGCAACAAGGGCCTGCTTAGCAAGTGCAAGGTCCTGGCTGCATTTCCCCATACCACAAAAAAATTAATATAAATAAAAGAAAACTGTATTTACAGCAAATTAACTATGACATTAAATCTAACAACCACAATAAATCATATGAACGCTAAGCCACCACTAGAATTATGTTACTTTTTAATTAAAATAGTTACATATTGTTGAGATGGGATGGGCTGGTAAACATCAAAATTATACTTATAAATAGCATTTAATAATGTTGGAAAAATAAAAAATAATGTTGGAAATTATTATGCTAAGCAAAAACCAATATTAAAAGTATAAAAATGTCAATTACGGTATGATATTTAAACTAATTCTAGCATAAAGCATACAAATATTTATGGGTTTTCTCTAGGTAACAGAATTATGTTTCATTACCTCCTTATGAAACAGTGGATAGCTTAAGGTTTTTCAATGAATTGAAGTTGTTTATGTAATAATAGATATTATAGATGATGTAGTTTGTTATCTTATGTCCCAAACCAAAATATAGAGAGGTAGATTACCAAGCACACACCCACACACATGCACTCACACGCACACACACATGCACACACACACACACACACACACACACACACACACAGGAGTCAAGAGTGGGACTATTTCTGTTTACTTCTGCACAAGCATTGAGGCTGATGAAGGTCACGGAACTTCTTTGAGCCAATTTTCTTGCTGTTTCGGTTACAAACATCTCAGCTGAGTCAAGTTAAAATAAAGCGACACCCTAGGACTGTACGACATTAAAACTTAAAGCTCCCAACATAATCTAAGAAAAACCTACCAGAGAAGTATCAACCCACCAAGTTCAGATTCCTGTAGAAAGGAACAAAACTTCCTCTGTGTGCTGCTTCATAGGTGCATGGCTGACTCATTTGACTAATTACAATGTAATTACCTGCCTCTGCTTATATAGGTTACATACCTCTTTATGAGGATTAACGAACAAAATATATACTTGTGTTTGCATACATTAGCAAAATGTCATCAGCTTTGTGTTCCACACAGTGACAGAGATTCATCTCTTTCATCTAGATGATCACATTCATTAACATTTCTAAGAAACTGCTTAGTGAGAGCCTCTCTTGGGCTGAAATCGCACCAAGTGTGGAGATGTAAGGGAGGGGTCAGCCCAGCCTCATTTCCTCAAGGGTGCTCTGGAAGACTGTGTGGCAGGCTTGTCGGGCCCTGGGAAATCCTGGGAAACGCTGGGAGCTCATAGGGAGCTGCAGTGCATTCACAAGATTCACAAGGCTCGTGGAGTCCTGAAGACGGATGTGGACAAGAAGGGGACTCAGTCTGTGATCCCCCTATGGAAATGGCATGAGATCCCCGGGACACTTGTGCAGGAGAAGAGAGGTCTCTGATACCCTTAATTCCTCCTTGGTCCAGGAGGTTCGACGGTCCCACTCACGTGGAGGGCCACATGGAGAATGGCCAAAAGAACTTCACACACACAGGAATTCTCAAGAGATGTGTGCAAGGAAGGGAAGATGGTACCAGTGACCCAGGGGTCACAGGAAGGCACAGAGGCCCGTCCGCACTTACTCCTGTGGATGGAGCAAGCCATGGAACTGCAGTGAGGCCTGAGGTGGACTTGGGACGCTGTCTGAGACCTGGGTGAAACAGGTCATGACAACACCATGCAAGTGTGTCTTCTGGGGTAGTAGTGAGAAGATTGCCGTAGAGGGAGTCAGAAAGTGAGCACCCACTGAAGGAGTGGGTGGGAGGTCCAGGGTTGAAGAAGGGGTCTTACCACCCCAGCAGGTGCCCTGTGACTGCAAGGTTGAAGGTTCTGGAAACAGAGTGGAACAGGGAGGCCCTAGAGTGGAGTCTGAAGAAGGAAGGGACATTGGTTCTGAATACGACGTGTGTCTGACCCTAGGCCAGGTCTCTCTGTGGCCACCAGCAGCAGGACACTGAGAGTAGGGGACTGAAGTGAAAGCAGAGTTTCAGATACCTCGCTGAAGGAAGTGGAAGCCACCCAGTTGTGAGACTGAGAAAAAACAGGAGTGGCTGGAGCAGGCTTGGGGATAGCAGCCCTGCATGCAGAGACACTAGGAGAGTCATAAGTATGGGCACCCACAGAGGGTCAGGTTGGAAGCCCTGAGCAGGAAGATGGCCAGAGCCCCAGAAAGAAGGCAGGGAAAATCTGGAAAAGCAGGAAGGGCCAGGTCCCTGGGAAGTGAGAAGATGTCCTTGTGTGACTTGAAGTTGTCCATGAGAGAACGCAGAGTTCTCTGAGCTGGTGAAGGTGGACTGAGTGATGCAGGGCAGGACGCCTCGTGGAAACACCACCAAAGGCCAAATGCAAGGCAAAGTCTCCTTGTGTTTGCTCTCTGTGGACACCACCTGCACCGTAACACTGTATCTGCACCTGTACCTATACGTGTGTGTGTGTGTGTGTGTGTGTGTGTGTGTCTATATCTACATCTGTATCTGTGAAGAGGAGAGGAGATGACCTCTCTGTGGAGAAGCATTCTAGTCCAGATGGCTCTAGGTCATACCTTTTGGTGTCCTTGATCCTCATGGTCTTCTCTGGCCACTGACTTTACTCTACCTTTTCCATTCACTGCTTCTTGTAACCAGTTCTCCCTGGTCCCTATGTCTGCTGACGGAACTCCATGTTCCGCACATTTGGACCGAGCTTCTTCTGAGCCTTCCCTCCATTTCCTCACTGCACCCATGTTTCTCCCAGTTTCTCAGTGCACACCTTACGTGACTTTTCAGCAGGCAGGAAGTTTTGCTTCACCACCTAGCATATGGCTTTTTAAGTGGTAGGATATTTGGTACAGAATTGTGATGACTACGTCATCAACCCAAGATGCGCAGCAGGTCCAACTGAGTAAAAGTACCTCTATCTATCACATGAAGTCCAATTCAGGTTAGCCTACTGGTGGGAGGTTCTATGCCCAGCTGCAGCCACAAATCTGCCATGGTTACCTTGTGGTCTGTGCGCTTGAACTTGAGGGTCCTTCTTTCATAGGAAGGGGTGGTACCTGCAGAGAGGTCACAGAGAGGCGGGAGCTACCTGGCCTCTGTTTGCCTTCCCCTAAGCGAGCAGAGTCCAGCCCACATAGATGGCCAGGCAGGCCAGCCATGGACCCAGGAAGAGGAAGACAGGGTAGAGGCAGGGCTGGTAGAGGCTCCTCAGCCGTTCAAGGACACTGCTCTCACACTGTCCGCAGCAATGCCTACATGTCCCTCCCCAAGGCTGTGATCAGATTGGAGGTGCGAAAAGGATCATGGGACCCCCAACTCTCCATATGCAATTTCATCAAAGTCCATCTCTCCTTTTGTTCCCCTACGTTCTAGAACTTCTGCAGGGAGGCTGGTGTGATCATCCCCAGATTTGCAGTGAAGATCTCAGGCAAACAGTTAGGGGAGCAGTCAGACAAGGAGCCCCTGCTGCTGCCGCCACCTGCGTTTGCCTCCAAGCTCTGCTTCTGTAGGAGACGGATCAGTCTTACTCCTTCCTTCCCATGCCTGGGTTCTTTGGGGTAAATGGGAGGCTATGACCATGCAGCCAGGTTTCACACGGGTGACTGTGAACCCAAGCTGAATATATTAGAATTTTGTGTGTGTGTGTGTGTGCCACGTTTAAAGCACAAGCAGCAACATCATCAAAGCTCACATGATGATCAAACCTAGAAAGAAATAACAAAGGAGAGGAAGCAGGCAGTGTGGCCATTATGTAGCTAAGACCCAGTTTTGACTAAATGAAAAGAAACGCTTCCATGACCAGCAGGCAGCAGGAGATGAAATGCCCAGCTTCCCAAGAGTCTGTCAGAGCCTCAAGACCGGAAAATGCCTCCACTAATTCATAAATGACAGGTTAAGATGGAATATTCTTCAGAGAACAGGGATCTTTGAGTCCACGTTTTAACTTTACAACTTGATTGAGAGAGTACATGGCGGCTGTCCTCTAGTCTAGGTAGAAAGCCTCAAGCGCTGGATGACCAAAGTTTTCTCTCAGTTGGAAGCATAATTTTATATCTCATTTATACTGCTTTATACATTTCTCAGATTTTTTTTTATTAAGAAGCAATGCGTGTGAATGAATACGATATGCCTATTGAAAACCGCAGCTTTTTCTGGGATGGAAAGATTAGATTTCATTAAGTTAACAAATCTTCTTGACCTACTTCTTAAATTTATTGACCTCTGAATAAAATATCACGAGAGGCTTTGCAACTAAAAAATAATAACAATTCATAGAATCCAAGAAAAGGACTATGCAAAAATAGGCAAAAAAAAAAAAAAATTGTGGAGGGAACGTAGGAAGGACCACAGGGTTTACCGATTACTAGAATGCATTTTCTTATGTATTTGGTATAAAATGTATTTTAAAGTTGGTGACCACAATCACAAGGTTTAGTGCAAACGCCGTAGCAATTAGTGAAGTGTGGACACAACTGGGGTTTTGAAATAGATCCAGCTATATATTCAGATTTAATATTTGACAAAAGCGACCTTTCCTCTCTAAAAAGAGTTGGAATTTAAAAAAAAAAAAAAATGCCCTATCAATTGACTAACATTTTTTTAAATGTAAGAACTTATTTCCTCTTTATGACAAAAATGTCAACTAAAAGCATCAAACGCTTATTTTACATTCGAGATTTTGTATTCTCTGTTCTGAAGAATAAGAAGAAATTTGCGCCTTCTACATATTGTACAACTTGACCAGCATTTCTTGGAATAATGAAAAAAGTTAAGCTCTTGGAGCAGAGGTGGCTACCTAGTTAAGACTCAGAATTTTCTCTTCCAAAAATTTAAATATGGAGAGAGACTTAAGCAAAATTAGCCCAATATTAAAGGAAAAGCACAGTCAGTGGCACAGACAGAAGAGTAAGGAAGGCCAGCTGGCGAATCAGAACTTAAAGCTCAACAGGAGGCTGCATAAGACACTGCAGAAGAGTGTTTCATTTCAGAGGCATGTATTACATCTGTCTATCTGCCTATCTGTCTATCTATCTATCTATGTATTATGTATTTAGGATAGAGCCCACATGTTGTACAGGGTCTCACTACACCCATCAGACTGGTAGTGACCCTCCTGTTTTCAGCCTCCCAAGTGCTGGGATTATAGGCACGCACCACCACACCCAGTCTCAGTGGTCTTCTGGGGCAGGGTAGGCATGGCATGCTGGGGATCAAATCCCAGTCCCTTCAGAGGTATTCAAATAATACTCTTTAACATAAAAAGATATATTTATTTCTCATGCTAGCAAAGGAAACCAGTGCAATAAGCGCTTTGACAGTTTTAAGGTAAGTTCATTTGCTACACCGGATTTATCGAGAACTAATATATAAAGTCTAGAGATATCCGAGTAAGTATGGCATCTTTTGAAAATAACCAGATGTTCAAATATGTATAATTAGCCTGCTGTGACCCAGCGGGATGAGACAGGAACCTGATGCTATTGGTCTAGACACCTCTGTCCCGAGATGTGGCCTGCTGACCTTCTGAAGGGTCTTATGGAGCATCTCACCTTTGTGAGGAGTACAAATTCTCTTCTGATTAAAAAATTTAAAACTATATATACATATATATATATATATATATATATATATGTTAGCACAACGCGAATATGTAATACAAACACATAACAATTAAATTGTTTTTTAAAACTTCAACATTCACAATAGTGATGATGATGAACTTGAAAGCCCAATTCCCTCTTTAAACTTTCCACCTTTGAAAGCCCATCTCTATCGCTGAAAGAAGAAAGCGCAGGGCTCGTCAAGGTGGGGCAGCCTCCCCGCAGGTCTTCAGGGGGAGTTCAGAGGTAAAGGAGCAAAGAGCCTGACTCCCCCAGGCAGAAACTGTCCCTTCTCTTTGGCTAGTCCAGGAACCTGAGCGTCCTTCTGTCCTGAGGCCCACATTTGAGCATCCCAGCAAGGGCGATGACATAACACCAGGGAATGAGCAAAAGGGGCTTGGAGATGGGTTACCCCACGCTGCCACGGAGGGCTTTGGCCAGCAGCTTTCCACCCTTGAGCACCAGGATCTTTAGTGAAAAGCCGGAGAGTGTCCTGCGAGCCACTGAAGTGCCTTTGAAGGGGCCCAATTTGATTCCTAGTAGACTTTGAATACGGGCTTGAGTACCTAGAGTCTTAAACTACAAACATTCTCCAAAGTGACTTGTAGGCTTGACAAGCAATGTCTAGATGTAGGGTAAAGTAACAGGGTGTCTCCAGGGTTTGGAGTTACCTTTATTTTTTGTTCTTGCTTTTGTTTTGTTTTATCTGTGGGAGAGTTAACCTTTGAATCAGGTCTCTATCTGCAGGAGGAATTCCATTTGCTGTAGCATTTTAATGCATTTTGGTGGTTTGGTCAGATGCATAAAAGATCATTTAAATAACACACATTTACTTCTAAGGAAAGAATGTGCTCTATGGATGGATGTCTCAGGGGTCCCAAATTTCAGCACTGGAATCACTGATCAAAAATGAGCAAGATGCATCCGCAGAAGGTCAGCCATGTCCCAGTGCGGAGTCCCGGACCCAGCCTCCTGGGGTTGGCGCATCTTCCCCACCTTGCAGAAGGATGCATCATCATTAGTCATGCTGCTTCTCCTTCAGTGCTTTAACCAGCTCTTCTATGGGACGTGTTTACGGGGGGCAGGATCCTTGACCTCTGGGGGCAAAGTCCTTACTCCCCCTTGGCTTCCTGCCAGCAAAATAATAGGTGTAATTATAATATTAATAACAATAATAATAAATAGCAACAATTATTGTGGCCACCATTTACTAATTAATCATTACAGATAATAATTTGTGTGATACTCTCTACTTCATGCAACACTGGGAATGAATAAACAGTAAATTTCACAGACGTAAGACAGACTCTTGGGGCCAGCGAGATAGCTCAGTGATCTAAAACTCCTGCCAAGGCAAGTGCACAGAGACCATGGTTTGATCCCCAGCACCACATGCCATGCCAGCCTCACCCACAGGGTGGGCTGAGCTGGCCAAACAGAGAAAAACAAGACACATTCTGGTTTGTGATAGATACAGTAAAAAAACATTTTGCTATTTAAAATGTCATTAGGGGCTGGAGAGATAGCTCCATGGTACAAGTGCCTGCCTGACAAGTGCAAGGTCGTGAATTTGAACCCTGGCCCCACAAAAATAAATAAATAAATAAATAAATAAATAAATAAATAAATAAATAAATACACGCATAAATAAATAAATAAATAAATAAATACATGCATAAATAAATAAATAAGTTGTCATTAAATGTTTCAAAAATAGATTTGAGAAAAGTTACTTTTTCAACTACTCTTCTCAAAAAGCCTAGCGAGGGATGGGAAGACAGCTCAGTGGTCTAAGCACCTGCCTGGCAAGTGCAAGGACCTGGGTTCAATCCTTTGTACTGTATTCTGTGCTGGACCTGGAACCCCAAGCATGCCACACCAGACACTGAAACCGGGCTTAGTGATGCATGCTTGTACTCCCAGCACTGGGGAGGCTGAGACAGGAGGATCAGTGTAGAAAGACCTCGTACCAAATAAATAAGAGATTTTAAAAAGTTTAGCCATTGCCAAGGTTGAGGTCAAAGCAATATGATCTCCAGGATGGCACTGTGCTTCATCAATATGTTACTCAAAGGCAGTATATTTTGTGTCAATAAGGGAAAATAATTGTCACTGGAGCGATAGTTCTTTTGGCTTTTATACAATTCTTACTCAATAGGTAACACATTTTTAAATATTTCAGGCCAGTCATGGTGGCATATTCCTGTTATCCAGAACTAAGAGGCCGAAGTTGGAGGATGACTAAAAGCTCATCCAGCCTGGACTCCACTGTCAGACCCTGTCTCAAAACACCACAATGAATAAATGAATATGCATAGATCACTTTCAAATCTTAGCAAATCTGGTTACCTGAGAAAATGCTGAATGTATCAATCTAACAAATAGGTTGGTTTTGGGGAGCTAGTTTTTGGTACCAGGGATCAGACTCAGGAAAAGGAGAGCCCCATGTTTTGCTGATTTGCTGAACGTTGGTGGGGGCTCTGTTCCCTTCAACGTGTGCCAAGCAGTGCGTGGGTGAGAAGGAATGTCACACCCTCTTTGGAGAGGAACAATACAGCGAAGCACTTCTCTGGCCTACCCAGTGTCCCTGAGTGGATGTGGTCTGGGGCAGCCCCAGCCTTGGGCCTGGCGACCCTTGCTACAGGTGACCTTGAGCACAGGGAGAGGCTGCCGCCCCGAAAAGCAATTTCATCTTTGAAATTACACGCGGCTGTTCTCATTCATCTTGATAAGCACTTTTAAGGCATAAAAAGGGGTGGTAATACAGCTTCAGTAAGAGTTGTGGAGGGCCCTTCTGGAGCTTGGGTTTCAAGTAAATTTAGATGTTCAAAGATGCATTTGATTTCTGTTGTGGAGCTAAATTGGCCACTTTAGAGTGGTAAAAAGAGAAGGAGAGAAAACAAAAGAGAAAAAGCAAAGCAGAGGAAGAAATTAGTTTAGGAGGAAATTTCTTGTGTCTTCTACTTTTTGAGCGCAATACCACAGGCATTTTCCTGTTTATACAAATGCCCAGAGCATCGTCCGTCCTGTTCTTATTTCTGCAGTGGGCGGTGTGCCATGAGGGTTTAGGGGAGAAGGAAAGACTCTGCATTAGGGAAAGATCCTTTGTGTATGGAGGGGAGTACTAGGAATTGAACTCAGGACCCTGAACTTCCTAGGCCAGTGCTTACGCTGCTGAGCCATCTCCCCAGCCCGAAGGAAATGTCCTGGAGCTCAGCAGTGGAATTAGGAACCCTTGGAGTCTGCATGGAAAGGGCTCTCCCAGCAGGCACAACAGAGCAGCTCCTGGTAGGATGTTGTCCTTCTTCCCACAGTCCTCTTGTGTCCCGGTTACAGGAAGAGGGAGTCTTAGGCCTGAACCTGGCCATCGGCAGTGGGCTCCCTTGGGGCCCTCTGAGAAGAGGTGAGTGGTGGCCACAACCCCAAGAGGAGACAGAGTGCCAGAGCCAGGATGGACTCCACACATAGCCACACTAAGCAAGGAGGAAATCCTGCAGCCTGACAAGGAAAGCTGGATTCGCAGCTCCTGCCACTTAGGACACAGAGGAAGACAGAAAGCAACATCAGAAACAAGGGCCTCTGTCCAGAGGTCCTCTGCGTGAGAACTACAGGAAGCAAATGCTCTCGCACGGCGACCGTAGACACCTGTCATCAGGCGCACATCCTCATCCACGTCAGCGTGTTGCTCCACTCTGCCCGTCTCCTCCAGGCTGGGCAGCTGGGAGCTTGGGTAGAGACAACATCTTCTAAGCTCAGGGACAAGGGAAGGAAAGCCTAGCGGGTGCTGAACTTTCCCACCACACCTGTGTGCCAAAGCCAGGCAGGCAGCAGACCATCCTTTTCCCGTATTTGTCCCTTGTCCCTCCTGAACCCCAGCTGTGTGGAAACCAGGGACATGTTAGCAAGCCTCTGTGAGCTCTCCGTAGAGAGACAGCTCCTGAGCCCAGGGATGCAGCCTGGCATCCTGCGGAGACCCCTCAAGGCAGGCAGTGTGGGATGCTGAGGACACAGCCACGCTGACTCCTTGAGGTCTGGATGCATCTGGCGCTGCACTGTTGTGCTCTGGGTGCTGACACCATGCCTGCCTATGTCATAGGTGCTAAAGGGTCCCTTGGGGCAGATTGTATAGTCTCCCACACTGTTCGTTCTTTTGTATAATAAGTGTAAAATAAGACCTAGGAGGCTGAAGCAGGAGGATTACGATTTCATTCTCAGCCTGGTCCTCTTAGTTATTTAGCGAGGCCCTGTTCAAAATAAAGAATGGGCTAGGTGCAGCTCTATGAGAAGGAGTCGAATTCAATCCCTAATGCAAGCAGAAAAATCAAAGCGACATCACACTGAAGGCCTCAGCGATGTGAAGCACTTAGGGTAGAGTGTGCCGCACGTTCATGAGAAAGGTATCATCAGGGGGTTCTTTTCCCTAAATATGCACAACCCTAGAGAAAACTCATTCCATGACGAGATTCACCCAGCTGTCCTCAGCTTTGTACACTTGAAGCTAGAGCCATGATGGTGACCATCAGAATGGCAGGATCCTAAGCATCAGGACAATGGCTGTGATCATCTCGGGTTGTTCATCTTCCCTTGGCAATAACAACCGCATGGGGCAGGACGTCACCCTCCTGGGTCATCCCTTGCTCAGAGCCCCGCCCCCTCCTAGGTGTTCTGGCTCTGCTGTAGCTGTGTGTGTGTGTGTACTTATACCCACGCCCAAGGCAGCCCAGGGTTCCAGTCCCACCCTGCCGAGTGCATTGACAGATCAGATCAGCCAGTGTTTGGGGTCGCTTCTGTCTTGTCTGCTGAAATCTGAACTGGAGAGGAGAAAGCTGACCGCAGTTCACAGGGCAGCTGGTGCGCTTCCTAAGCACAGTGGGACAGAACAGAGTTTGCCACCTGCCTAAGGGGAGAGCTGAAAAGAGGGAGCCCATCACCCTCAGACACTTCCCAGCTCATTCTCGGAGCCCTATCTGGATAGCTGCCCTATCTGGAATTAGCCTTGATATCACCAGATTTCTGAGCAAATCATCTCGCTAGAGCAAAGAATGAATATGGTGCATTTTGGGGAGATGATTGATGCTCTCTTTGAAGATCATTCTTCTTTCTACAGATAAAGACCTGCTCTGGCCGTTAAGATTCCTGCAAACTCTTCCCAGCTCTCCAGCCTGTCCTTCACACAGACAATGCTGAAGAGTGGTTCAACAGAAAGCAGCGGAGGAGCAGACCTGCCCACACATTCTCCCTCTTGGGCAAGCCTGATACCGGTGGCAAGAACCTCCTATGAACAGCGAAAGTATAAGCAGCCAACGCAATATCGTCAGAGCATATGTGACATCTAAAGAGAGATTTCCAGGAATATCTTAAAAATTAAGTTCTTGGGGACAGGAATACCGTGCAGCTGCACAGCACCTGCCTGGCAAGCGCAAGGTCCTAGTTCAATTCCTGCTCTACCGCCCATACTCAGAAAAATGCGCTCCTCTGTGTCAGCTGCCTACGCAGCCTTTCGTGATGAGCCACAGCGTTGAAAGGAGCTGAGTACTGGTGTCATATGAAATTCAGGGAGTGTCCCAAGCCTGGGAAGCCGATTTTATTTCCGCCAAGCTTGGATCGCAGGGTGTCTAGCTCTGGTGCCAACACCACAGACCCTGGTCCAAAGTGGAGCTTAGTTGTTGTGACAGTACCATGCTAGTAGGTTCAGAACCGTGTCAGCGTGGGAGTGATTGACCGAGGAGGAGCCCTAGGAGGTGCCTGGTGGAACAGCAGCTGTGAGCACCAAGCACTACTGTAGCTGTCCTAGAAGACAGGGGACAGCCGCAGGAGCAGAGTCCACGGTGTCTGTGTATACAAAGAATGCTCATTCCTTTTGGGGAATGGCTATAAAACGCAGGTGCTCTGCTCAAAGATCAAGTCAGAGAGGTAACATCTGGGGGAATAAAATTCAAACACAGTGGAAATGCTCAGTCAGAGCTGAGGTGTTCGGTCAACATCTGGGCCCTGGGTGGAGAAAACCTGGGACTGTGTGTTATGCCCACATGCCTGCGGCGATGGATAGTCTGGGGTCCAGATAACTCCCAAAGGCTCACGCATGAAAGGTGTGGGGGCCAAGCCTTGCTGCTGGTGGAAGGTGGGGAACTCAGATAGAGCCTGGTGGAAGGAATTCGGGTCGGGGAGCTGTGGCCCTGAAGAGATGTGAAGCGCCCCAGCCTTTCCCACCGTTCTCTCTGCTTCCGGGTCTCTGTGAAGCGAGCGAGCTCCTCTAGCGCTCTCTTCCTGCCACACTGAGTTGTCTCATCTCAGACTCCAGTGGAGCCTTGAAACTCTGAGCTGTAACCCCAAGAGTGTGGGCACGGGTCAGCTTTGGCTCTTAGGATGTGAATTTACCTCAAGTACTTGTCATGGGAGGGAACAGCTGAACAACCCAGAGCCCTGTACACTATGGTTTCTGAGGCACCTCACAGGTCACACGGAAGGATCATGGCCCAATACTCTCCAGAGTACAGAGCTGTGCCTCTCCTTGTGCTGCAAGATGAGGTAGGAACTCTTCCCACACATTACAACAGGTACCCTGCTAATATGCCAATAGCTTTGTCCCTCAAAATCATGGGGAGAAATCCTCCCGTCATGGTGAAGGGACCAGGTGGATCTTTTGGAGGTGCTCTGATTGTGACCAAAATGTCTGCTTTTCATCTGATGTGAAGAAGTGGAGCCACGTTGGGGAGAAGAGTCGCTAGGGGTATGACCTGAGATTTGTTACTGTCCTACAGCCGACTTCTGTGTCTCTCCCCTGACCTCCCTCCCTGCCTCTCTCTCTCTCTCTGTCCCTCCCTCCTGCTCTCCCCATTTCCTCCTCTTTAGCCCTCCCTCCTTCTCTCCCATCTCTCCCTCTCTCCCTCTGTCTCACCCTCCTGCTCTCCTTGCCTCCCTTCCTCCTCCTTACCCCCCTCAGTTATCTCTTTCTTCCTCTCTCTCCCTCTCTCTTTTCCTCCCTCTCCCTTTTCCTCCCTCTCCCTTTTCCTCCCTCTCCCTCTTCATCCCTCTCTCTCCCTCTCTCTCTCCCCCTCCTTCTCTTCCCCACCCTCCCTCTCTCCCTGCTTCCTGGCCACGTGGAATGGAGACCCTTTCTCCATCACACCTTTTTAGTTTGGAGTCTGCTTACCACGGACTGAACCAACTGACTGAAACTGAAAAACAAAACAAATCTCTCCTCCTTTCCATTGTCCTCCAGATGAGACAGCTGACTAGCCCTAGAAGTGATGAGGCCAGGAGGGCAAAACCATCACAAACAAGGTTAGTGTCCCCACAGCAGGACCTAGAACTCCTCCTCAAGCCTCCCACCACAGGAGGCCACATTAAGTGGTTTCCATCCATAGCCTGTGAATCAGGAAACAGCTCTCTGCAAACACCAACCTGCTAACAGACTCATCTTAGACTTCCAACCTCCAAAAGTAGGAAAAAACAACACTTTGTGGCTTTTAAAAAAAATTAGTAGTGGGGTGTGGTGGTGCACGCCTGTAATCCCAGCACTCAGGAGGATCGGTGCGAGTTCGACACCAGCCTGGTCTACAAAAGTGAGCTCAATGCCAGCCTCAACTGCATAGCGAGACCCTGTCTCAAAAAGACAAAAAAAAAAAAAAAAATTAATATATGTTTTCAGTTTTATGCCATTGGTTTATAGAAATAAACAGTAGCAGCTGAGGACACTACTACTCAAAGATGAAGACTAAAAAGTGTAAGATCTTCAAGCCCTAACCAGCATGTGTTTGCAGGCACCAGGCAGTGCCCCAAGATTGTGATTTTGTCGGAGCTTGATGAAGATGTGGAGCATGAACCTTGTACAGAATGGCGCACTGGCTCCAGGGTGCTGTTCCTCTACCTAAGATTTACCAGTATTTCGAGGGCCTTTGGGAAGCTGTGGACTTTTGCTCTTAGCCAACATTGGAGAGGCTCCACCAAGGCAGAGATTGCAGAATTGCTGTGGCAACCATAGGAGGACAAACTCCTACACACAAAAGTGGGGACCCTGGAGCGGCTGTGACATGTGTCCCCTCATGGCCCGCTGCACTTCCGAGCAGCTAGACTCACTGGCTTCAGAAGCAGGAAAGACACAGAGGAACTCAGCCTTCAGGATCTGTGTTCCAGCAACCTGGAGGTGGCAGCCCCGGGAAGCAGAGGACACTTGCTGGTCGCCAGGAAGGGCTCGTGTGCAGTGGCTTCCAGAGCAGAAGCGACACCCTAAATCCAAACTCCTGAATGGGCTCAAAGTGATGACTGTGGCCCAAAGGAATGTCAATCTCAGATGACTGTCATGCTCCCTTGCCCGATGTCAGAGCCACTGACTGAACAGGGTGTCTGCTCCTACAGTGAAGTTCCTGTGACACAAGACAAGCATCCTTGGGAGTAGCTCCTCCTGTTCTTCAAGGCGCCCAGGACTTCCTCCCTAGGTGACTGTCCCCTGAGGAGAAGACCATATCCAGCTTCTTTGACATTCAACAGATTATCTGACACCTTATGGATGTCCAGGGTCCTAAAGTGCCATCACTCTTCCTTACACAGGACACTCACTAATTAGCAGAGTCCTTTCGAGGTCCAGCTCGAAGAACATCTATCAGGTCAGTGAACTTGCTCAATGCTCCGCTCCCTGGCTGTCAAGTCTGTAATTGGTGCCCGCCAACCTGGCACTTTGATCAACTCTCAGAGCAAGTCCTTGTTCAGGGGCATCAAAGCCAAGACCCAAGGAAAGCCACCCCTCAACAACTCTGCTCCAGACAAGAAATCTCCAGAAAAACTCCAGAAAGATGGCACTGTGGAGAGAAACGCTTGGGGGTCTCCCTTACAGATCCCTTCGATCCACTAGTTTTGTGTCTGTGAAAAATGGATGTGGAAAATAAAGAATAAAAAAATAGCACAGTCGCGGTCACGAGGACAACCCGGTTCAGACCCTTCTTCGGCAGAGCACTTCTGCTCAGGCAGGTCTGCATGGCCTCCGGTACACTGCACATGCTCGTCAACTTGACAAGCAAGTTTCACTTCCCTCTCAGTCAAAAAGTAAGATGAGAAATAATGTGTTTTCCCAGGGAATTGACAAAAAAACTCATTTACATTTTTTGCCCCAGGGCTATGCTCACTATACCATCTGTCATAATGTAGTCAAAATAATCTTGATTGCCTTGACATTGATCTATTACATTGGTGTCGGCATGTTGGTCAGGCCTGGGGAGTGAGAGGCGGCTGGTGTGCTTGAAGCCTTTTAGTGAGTCTGCATGTCTGAGTTGGATAGATAAACATCGCAGGCCTTCTGGGGCCCCACCTCCACCCCCCCCACTCCCCGTCCGCACCCCCATAAGTGATTTTAGAAGCTGAGGGCCAGGACCTACGAGGAATATCATTACTCTTGTCTTCCTTTCCACGGAGAAGGAGAACCACACCGCTGGCCTAGGGAACTCTGTGGGAAACGGGTCACACATCAGGAGACATCTTTAGTCATTTGCCCAAGTGATTCCAAAGAGCGCTGGTTTTGTGCAGTATGAGAGCAGGTACAATTTCTGCTGTGGGATCAGCTCATGGAACAAGAAGCTTCCCAATGAGCTGAGCCGCAGGTTCTGACAGACTCTCTGTCACTGAAATGTCCCTGGTGGCAAAGGCAGTGGGTAGCAGGTGCCGTATGCTCCAGTCCAAGGTCATGCCCAGGCCTCGCTTCTAAGCAGACGACAGTGCAAGCAGCAGCAATCTCTAATTTTCTCCAAAACCCACCATGTGCCGCTGTCCTTGTGCCTCTCTTCACTGCCCTCATGCACTTTCTAGACCCTTCTGTGGCTCCTCTATGCTCAGTGCCTGGGCCCTGAAGAGGGAACAGTGGCACAGCCACCCAGTCTGTGCTGGATGTCTGGGTTTTCATGAAATGCAGGGATGACTGAGTGGTGAAACCTGAGGGCAGTTTTCATGAAGACACTGAAAGCTGGAAGCAATGCAGACCCCAGCAAAATCAAGCAGAGGATGCCCACTGCCACCTGCAGCCATGTCTGTGCGCTGCATGGGAGCGCACCTGGCTCTCCTGCACGCTGCCTGCCCATGGCCAAGCTTCCTCCAGAGACAGACATGCCTTGGAAGCAGGCGTGAGCAGGAGCCCTGGTACGTGGGTGTGGAAAGGAAATGGAGCTGCTCCGGATGGCTCCGTGACACTCCGGTCCAGGGTGGATCTGGAGAGGCCGGCAGGGCTGATCTCCCTGCTCTGAGTGTCCATGCCCGTGAGGGCCCCCGTGCCTGCCCCCGGCTCTCTGCAGCCTCTGCTCACTCTCTGTCTCAGTGGGGCTCACACTTGCTGATCATGTCTGGGCACTCAGCATCCTAGCTCAGGGGATGTGTGGCAAGTTCTTAAAATTTCAGACTCCTCTGAAGGTTGCTATATGAAGGTTACTGTTGCAGAGCTGCCTGAGGTTAAGAGTTGTGCATGTTACTGTCAGCCAACCCTGTTGCATGTGCCCTAGGGTTATAATTTTAAAGCATCCTCATAAATTATCATATTATAATACAGTCTCTGTGAGCATCCGTGAGACAGGGCATGGTCAGCTTCTATACAAGACAATATAAGAGGAAACAGACCTCTTCAGTTGAACTCATTACTTGACATTTGAGCATATTCTAAGAGACAACTGCACTGAATTACAATCTATTTTCTCTCCATTTTATCCTGGCAGAGTTCCTTGCCTGTAAAAATTCTTCTGAGTTTTCCTGTCTCACAAAAGTCACAGGCCAACTTCCCCATATGATGCCAGCGACCAGAACAGCTCAGGACAGATAGACAGGGAGCTGGGACAGGAGCTCATGGCTAGGACGCAGGGACATGAGCTGCAACATGGCTGAAAGATGCCACCAAGTGGGTGGACATGGACATAGGGCTCCTAGGGGTGGAGTGTGAGGTAGCCAGGGCTTCTGAGGAAGAAGGAGCATGGCCTGATCCTCCCAAGTTCATATAGTAATGCGGACTGAGGCAGGAGGCTGCAGGGATGCCGCATGTCACAAAGAGTCACACAGAGCATTTTCTGTAGGACCGGGCCTAGATTCCTCTTTGGACTTTCTTCCCTGAGGAGCTAAGACAGCTTCAAATACTAGAACCTTGCATAGTGGAATCTTCCTGACACTCCTTGTAGGACATGACCTCTCCTTGTTCCATCACATGACCCTGGGCCAGTGACCTGCCCCGGAAGTTTGGTCCAGTGCTGGGATTCTGCAAAGAAAATCTAAACATGGGAGAAAGGGATGGAAGAAAACACTGTGGATTGCTTAAGGAAAATTATGCTCACAGTATGATTTATGGAGGAGAAAGAAATTTCCATCTTTACCTCCCAGGAAAGTCTGTGCTTAATATCAATGACGGAATATTGGCCAAAGTTTAAAAACAGAGAAGAATATTCTAGAAGCACCCATGATTGGGCTGGAGGAGAGGCCCCTGGCCACTCTTTCCTAAAATTTGATGGGGATGATGTAGATTGAACTGCATCCTGTTTATCAGCTCTGCTCTGTCAAGATGATTTCAGAGTTGAGGATTACACGGCAGGTTTGTTAAAAGAACTGGATCCTGTCTGATTTTATGGCAAACAAGGGAACTGGGGTCACAAAAGCCTTCTTTCACAGACAGGAAGAGTTCTCACCTGAAAAAATAAACTGACAAAGACATCATTTACATACAGCTGATGATATAGAGCCCATGGAGGAAACGGGACTGCCTTTCTAGCTAATGGTGCATTTTAAAGACGGAAATGCCGGTCGTGTTGGCTATAGAACATGAGGGTTTCCTGCCCCAGTTTCTGTGCCTTCCCTGGGAATAGTGTACTTGGGGCCCGTTGGCTCCTTCGTTGGAGCCCACAGTAAGCAGAGAATCCCAATGTTCACAGCTCTCGGCAGATCCCTAAGTACAGGACCTGCTTTACTAGTGTCACACTGTTTCCAAGGCTGACACATGATATTTGTTAACCAGTACACTTGAGAAAAAGTAAAATAGGTTTGCCTGCCTTCGCTTTAAATTCTACCCCAGAGTGTGAAAAGGCCACAGGTGTACACAGTGAGACTGTGATCTCGTCTGAGCCAGCCTGGACTTTCTGAAGAAGTTCTGCAAAATTTCACAACCCCACCAAAGAACGGGGTGGCACATTCAGTCGGCCGCTGGAGAGAGGCCTTGCCTTGGGGCTCTGCTGAGTTCCTTATAGCCATCCTACGCCAGGCCAAGTGACAGAAACATTAGGACAAAGCCATCAGTGACATCTACATTTGGGAACTGTTGTGCTGTGAATCTACTGATGGCGACTGCCAGGCTTCCAATACAAAACATCCTGGGTCCTTTGTGCTGCTGAGGCTCCAGGAGTCCTGAAATCGTAGGAGGCCTGGTTGTGAGGGCTTAGATTTTTGTTGTGGGTGAGGAGGCGAGAGGGTGCAGTGTCCCTCTGCAGAACAGCTGCTGACCTGCCAGACCTCTGCAGGCTTTCAAAGCTGACTTCAAAAGCACAGGTTAAATCCACAGCACCTCTTACCCAAGTGACCACAAAGGTTCCTTCTATCGCCTTGATCACTGGAGAGCTCACCTGTAGGAAATGTCGCTCCTTTTTATTAAGCTGATGAGTCGTTCCTTTTGGATAAACTGGAGACATTCTTGACAGGCTTAGAGTCATTCACACCTCCCAGGAATGCCTCCAGCCTGCTTTCTCCGGCCCTTGCCTCTGCCTGTTCCCATGCCCCAGTTCCCCAACAGAGAGCAGTTCCCCTGAGATTCACATGTCTGATTTATTGAAACGAGGAAAAGTCCACGTGTTGGCAGGATTGTTCCTGACACAGATGTGTACAATAAAACACATCTGATGTTTTCAGCTGAAGAGCTTGCCTTAAATTAGCAGAGGATCAGAGTATTCCGACAGGTTGGCTAAACAAAGCTCCCATCAGCACTCGTCACACTATCGAGGGGGGGGGTCATCTCGCTAGGGTGTGGCCAAGGGGCTCAGCAGGATGTGAGGAAGGCTTAGAGCGACCAGGCCCTGTGGACAACCAGCATGGAACCTTTGATGCTCCTGGTGATCCCCCACCTTCATTGTGAAGCAACTGTTGAAAACACGCATTGCGTTTTAATCTTCTCCCAGCTGTTACAGAACAGCATGCTGTTCTCCCTTTGCACTCCGTTCTTCCTCCCCACCCCCTTTCTTCCCATGCTCCTCTGGTCTTTTTTTTTTTTTTTTTCAAAGTCTAAGTCTTGGACAGTCTCCAAAGAGCACTGGCCTAATATTGCGGGTTATCATCAACACTTGTTTTCCCAAATACACCAATTTGGTTAACAAATGCATTTGTGAACTTCACTGTCAAACATTACACTCAACAGGTGGGCCTGGGAAGTTTCTGTCTGGCACAAGCACAGTAAACTGGACTTGAATTCTCTTGAGCAGGGAAGCTGTTGAAGTCACACTCGCTATATTGGGAGGAGATGAACCTTTCTGAGAGACACAGAAGGATGCACCGCTGTCCTTTCTCTTCTTCTTTCCTCAAGATTGCTTCATTTTTTTCGACGTCTCCTATTGGTTCTTTCCAGTTGTGGTTTAGTGGTAGTTAGACTTATTTGTGGATGCCTTGAGAAATGAAAAGTTACGTCATGTTCAGATGTTGTTGTGTTATTAGCATAAGCAGGGCCACTTAGCACGACCGACCTCAGCTTCTAATGTTATCAGCAAAGTTGAGCCCACTGGCCTGGTGGGAAACACTGCCTCAGTGTCGTGGTGCTGAGCTGGCCTGATGGCTGGTAAGGTGCCTGCTCATCTCAGGCAGAGAAGATCAAGTAAGGACTCTAATGGTAGAAAGGCAGACAGCTTCAGATCATTATCCTCTCGGGTGAGCTTGTATCTCTGAGGAATGCTGCCTACTCTGACTGCTGTCCCCAGGCTAAGGGGCATCAGCTGCCCTGCCTGAGCCTTGCCTGTGTCCATCAGAGCTGCCTGGCACATCGAGGATCTAGTACCCTGCGTGAGAGGACTCTGCTCAGCACAGCCTGGAGCTGCTCCTTGTGAGGTAACTCCTCACAGTGCTCCGGACTTACTGTGCTAAGGTACTGGTGTTACAAACCTCTGACTGTCACGCTCTTCAAAAGTGTTTAGTAAACCCTGTAGCTCGCAGAGGGCTCTGTTGTGTGCGTCTCTACTGACCAGATTCCTGGTCCTTCCACCTTGCCGTCCACACTGCTTGCTCTGTGTATTGGTGTGGGTGAAGGGTCACAGGCTCTGATACAGCTGAGTGATAGATGTACAGGGCTCAGGGGAGAGGGGGCCTTCAGACTAAGTGGGGGACAGTGCAGCTGTGGAATAGGCTGGCAAGCCACATGCGTGATGCGGTGATGTGATGGAGTCTGCAAGGAACTTAGGGGCAGCTCCAGGGGCCGCGCCCAAGCGCAACACTCTTCAGCTTCATGAAACACCATCTGCTCAGGATCCTCATCTCTGGAGACAGAGATCCACCAGCAGACAGGGAGCCACCCTGTCGCCAGCCCAGGGTGACACAGAAAACATGGCTCATAGTACAGAGCCATCTAGAGGAAGATGTGCCTCCCTGAAGCAGGATGATCCCAACTGAGGAGCAGCAGTTTCCCCGGAGACAAGGGTCTGAAACTTCTGGGGCTCGGCGCAGGTCCAGGTACCGCCTGATGACTGCTCTGCCTAAGGATGCGTCTGCAAAGTCCCAGGGATGCGTTCCGGAAGTAAGCAGTTTCTAACTTGGTTAGCGCCTGTAACTTTCGCTAATTAATCCAGGTGTTTCAGTGGCTTCAGCGGATTCCTCTGCCTATCAGATCTGGTTCCAATGTAAGCGGAAAAACAACAGCAGCAAACTGTAGTTCCGGACAATGGCTTTCAAGACTCAACTTTATTCTCTCGCCACTCCCCACACATGTGTGTTCAAGTCCCAAGGAGATTATTAGGTTAAAAGGAAAGCTTAAAACCTTGCAGCAGTTGGAGAGGCTTTACAGTGGCTGCCCCTGCCCCTCCCCACTTGGTCTCTGGAGCGCCATCCTGGGGGTTCATGCTGACTTAGCCTCAGCTTGCGTAGCTGCTTGAAACCAGGACATCATCACAGCTTCGGGCCTCCAGCCCACCTGCCTAACGCACCTTTGCTGCGGCCTGGGGCCTGGAACGCCCCCATTCCCTATCTCTGTCTATGCTTTGCAAAGTAGCATGTTAGTTTCAGAGAAAGGGTAGAGAGGTTTCAGGGAGAATGGGTAGAAAAATTGCAGTGCGTTTCTGGGCAGAAATCCCATGAGTTCTGTCTGTAAAAGCAGTTTGCCCGGGTTTGCCAGGCCCCTCGGCTCCAAGGGTGTGGACCGTGCTCGGCGTTAGCAGCACACTTTCGTCTGCTCACGTGCTTATGACTTTACTCTTCCTCTTCTTCTTGGTCTCTGCTTCTGGAATCCAAGTCCAACAGTGAAGAAAGTTGGGCAGAGTTGCTATTCTCTTAGGGGAACAGAGCCGGAGGCTGGGACTTGCTCTCTGTTTAATGACTGCCAGAATAGCACTGAAACAGCGAACTAGAGCTGAAACCCGAAGAAACCAGCCTCCAGGAGCGTCTTAGCGCAAGAAGCATGGAAGAGCTATTTTAACCACTCAGCTGTGTGTGCTTAAAAGAAAGAGGAGTGGGGGGACAGCTGAGGGGAAGAGGAAGAAATAAAGACGAGGAAGGGACAGAGTGAAACTAATTCTGCCCTTGGACATGGCCTGGCACTGCCACACACCTGTTTAAAGTGCTCACCTGATGTGTCACAGCTCATCTCCCAGATGGGCTAGAGCGCCCCAGGCTGCTCCAGCAGCTGAACATCATGGTCATCGTGGGCCCAGCAGAATCGCCGAAGGACTACTTCCCACACAAGGTGATGAACGGCAGTCACAGAGTTCCAGGGTTTTATTAGAGGTTTAACATTTCACTTCATGCCCAAACTGTGCCCTGTTATAGCTACGCCCTCCCACGTATCCTGGAAAGGCAAATTCTGTACACACTGGCTCCCGTGAACTTGGGGGTGGTGCGGCCACCTGTGGCCCTGTAGTGCTTGGTGTCTGGAATGGTCCCAGAAAGTCATTGCCAGGTGGCGTCTTTTCCACGGACCCCAGTCTCCTCGTCATTTCGTCAGGTCTTGGGGCAGCTTTGGAAGATTGGGCTCCACTGTCCGATAGGCTGAGGAGCGTCTCTTTCTTGGCCACAGCCCAACAAATTTGGCCAAGCCATAAGGCAAGCTGGGAAGCTTCCTCTTTAAACCCGGTCTCAGGGCAGCTTCTTTGCTGGAAGCTTCAGAACAGGTGTGACTTCTAAGAGTTGTTCTCTTGAAGCCCCTCACAGGTAGGTGCCCTGCCATGCTGGGAACGTTTGTGTCCCCACAAATTCCTAAGGGTTTCTGGGAGGTTATTAGGCCATAAGGGTGGAGCCCTGAGCCATGGGGTTAGTGCCCTGGGAAGTGGCTCCTGAGAGCTGCTGAGTGGTGGCAGTGAGAAGGTGCCGGCCGGAGCAGAGCTAAATGTGCCAGCGCCCTGACCTGTGCCTTCTCAGCCTTCTCAGAACTGTGAGAGTGAACTCCTGCCGCGCATGGGCACACCCAGCCCTCCAGGGTGGGACTCTGCCGTCCTAGCCAGAGCAGGTGGATACTCTGTCTCTGTATCCAGCTGGGACATCCCATGCACAGGGCAAGTGAAGGCTCCCTCCTGTTTGTGCCTTGGCATTCATGATGGTCTTGGGATATGGTTTATTTCCCAGAGACTGGCACATGCTTTCTGGTACCCAGAGCTTGTTGGCCAGAGTCAGTGTGCATGACACATCCACTTCAGGTTGGAAGTGGCACCCATGACTGCTTAACTCCTGTGCTACCACAGTCTACAAAAGTGACTCCTTCACCCCCAGCAACTGGCACAGGTCAAATGACCTGTCAGGGGACATTTGCTTTCCCTCTGGATCTTTAACCAGGTCACACTCCTCCACCCGGAAGGGTTTTTCTCAATGCTAATGCTGCGTGAACATCTGCCCAGGTTCAACCTTGGAAGCCAAGCACTCTCCATGCACACCTGTCTGACACCAGCCGTGTCCAACACCCTGCTGGGGCGTCTAGGTATGATGAACCAGGATGAAGTCGGGGCCTCTGTGCCTCACAAGGACAGCACGGAGAACAGAGGTACCCAAGGAGAGACAACAGACTCACCAGAGGAAAAGGACAGGAAGGCCCTAGGGTGGGGACAGCTACCTCTCTAGACCAAAAATATCCAAGATGGCAGGGATCGTCATCTGGGTGGTCCCCAGTATTCAGCCCCAGGGCCCAAGATATTTCAGGGCACTGTAGAAAGTGACAGGGTGTACAAGAATGGGACATCTCATCAGATAACTGCCTAGAGGCAGGAGTAGGTGCCTGAGCTTGGTGGCAGCGTGAGATCACATTGTCATGTGTGGGGATCCGTCCTCTCACGCTTCTGACACGCCAGAGCATCTAGCCTGCAGGAGGGGCAGACAGCTGCAGAGCCTGTGTCACAGGCCTTGTGGGTGGATTCCAGGACCAAGGGGAAGCAGGGAGCAGAGGGTTTGCCTGTCTTGAATGAAATGGCAAAATAATATTTAAATATCATTTTTTAAGGTTTTTTAAAAAATTTTTTATTTTATTTATTTTTTTTTCTTGTTTCAGAACCTTTGTTTGTTTATTTACTCATTTTTATGGCCGGCTCAGCCCACCCCAAGGGCAGGGCTGGCGCAGCATGTGGTGCCAGGGATCGAAGTGCGGTCCCTGAGGCCGCCCAAGCTTTCCCAAGCAGGCGCTTTAGACCACTGAGCCATCCCGCCGGGCCCCTTAAATATCATTTTTAATAAAGCATTATAGACTGGATTTCTGGGAAGCGAGAAAGAACATAATTAAAACTTCCCAACAAAGAAAAGTGCAGGTTTTGATAGAGTCACAGCTGAATTCTACAAGATATTTAGAGGAGATTTAATGATTGAATAAGCATTACGAGATCTGCCACAGGTCAGCATGTGTGGGAGCAATGGGTAGAAAAGGTGGTTGGTTTCCCATCCTCTGCTTCCAGTTCCTGTCAGCATGTGACTCATCTGGGGCTCAGAGTCCTCTCTGAAGACATCATGGGTAGAAGACAGCCCCACCCCAGGAGCTACAATGGCTTCTGCTCTGTCTTGCTAGTGACCAACCCTGAGCAGTGGCCAGTAGGGACTAGCATGGAGGCCCACAGCCCAGAGAGGCCTTGGAGACAATACAGGATCCACCCACGGTTGCCAGTAAGTCGTATGGCCACTAGCTGGATTGAGTGTGGCTACAGAAGCTTCCCCGAAGAGAAGACTGAGACAGTGACCATAGGGGCACCGCAGTGCCTAGATCCCAGGCTCTAGGTGCAGCATAGAAACGACACAGGTAGGTGAGACAGAGGCCAGTGGAGCTCAGAGGAAGCGGCAAGGTGTGCAGGGGAGGATGTCACTCCTAGGAGGGGAGGATGTCTCTCTCACATGGGGGAGCACTGCAGGATCCAGGCGTAAACATCCCCTTCTCCTTCTCTGTCTGAGGCAGCTTGTCCCTTGATCGCTGGACCTCTGTGTCCATCCTCACCCAGGCTTCCTGTCCATTCAGCCTCCAGGACTGGGCAGGGGTTTCTGCATGCATGGAGCGAATACAACTGATTCTAAACTGTAGCAGTCCCCACCCACTTCTTTTTTTTTTTTTTTTTTTTCTTTTGATACTGAGAATTGCGCCGAGGACCTTGAATTTGCCTGGGCAGGTGCTTGTGCTGCTGAGCTAGATCTGCAGCCCCTTCTGCCTATCTCCAATTTCTTCTTTTTTTTTCTTTTGAATATTACAAGGAACATTTTCAGGTTCTGCTGTGTCTAGATGTTCCCTCAATATCTCATGGATGGGGAGCTTTTAGAAGCGACTAAATCCACAGTGTGTGACACAGGGATGGATTCGTGGTGTAGGCTAGGCTGAAGAGCACTAGGATTGAGGGCGTGAGTACCACGCTCTCTGAGTAGCCTGGACGAGATGTAAGGATTAGAAAGAGCTGTGGTTGGCCCTTTTTCTTTTAGTCTTTGTGCAAGATTCATCAATGTCTCTGCACCGCAGACTCCATTTTCAGATCCTGCTGCCAGGCGCACCCTATTATGCAGTAGGAGCCGGCTGGGGCATGGCAGGCAGCTCCAGCTTCCCGCCCTTCTGCTCTGCGACGGGAGTGGTGGGCAGGATCTCGTCTTTGGGGTCCACACTGCTCACGTGGTCAGGCAGAGGTTTCTTGGGGCCCATCTTGCCATTGGCTCCCAGGGCAGCATGAACTTTACTTTGATACCCAGCGTGCCCTGCCTGAGCAGCATGTGACACAGGGCAGTGTCAACACAGTAGTTGACAGGGCCCCCACTGTGGATCATCAGGCCATGCACAAACTTGATAGACTTAGCACTCTGTCTCCCAGACAGTGTGACCTCACAGTCCTGGGCTCCGTGGCCCAGGATGCACCGCAGCACCCCGTAGCAGGCCCTCTTCACAGTAAGCCCTCCTAGGAGTTCATAACACAGATTCTGCCGGAGCAGTGCACAGACACCTGTCATTACCACCTTTTCAGCATAAAGCTCTACACTGCCCTCAGGAAAGCCAACTTTTCTGAACAACCACAGTCAATTCGCAGATCCTCCAGCCCTTCTCCCCAAGAACATTCTGTGTCCCAGTAGCTAAAATAATGGTTTCTGTCCTGGTGGGTGTAACTTAGAATTCAGCGCTGGACAAGCCATCTTCAGCCAACTCCCAAATGAAAAATACATTCACTTCAGCTTTGAAGATGTCACCAGGCACAAACATCCTCTTCTTAGAAAGTGGTACCGCTATCTTTCCTCCACACACCTGTGAAAGCTGTGGTCGGCTCTTCCTGCTCTGCTACCTTCGGCCTGCCATGAACTGCTCCATGAGGCCTCTGCATCTTGGAGCCAGCCAGTGATGGACCAGAACCTCTACAAACTGTGAGCAAAAGGAACCTGGCCTCCTTTAACTTTGGGTGTCATGCATTGCATTTCCACTATACGAAAAATAATACAGAACTGAACCCAGGGCCTTTGCACTGAGCTACAACTTCAGCCCCATTTTATTTTTCATTTCGAGACAGGGTTCTGGGAAGTCACTGTGTGACCCAAGCTAGGTTCAAGTTTTAATTCTCCTGCTTCAGTTTCCCAGAGTGCCGGGTTTACAGGGGAGCATCATCCTGCCTGGCTGCCGCTCTGCTCTTAGTAGAATGAAAGACTTCACTATAATTTATAGGCACCGAGCAAGTGTCAGTTAAGTGTAATTTATTGGCGCATCACTTCAAGCTGATAGGTTAATGGTGTGCAGGAGGCATCCACCGGGAATGGGCATCGGCGGTGAGTGCCTGCAGGGCCTGCTTTGTCTTCTCACTCAGCACCTGTGGATTCTCAAGACCCCTTTCCCTCTGGTGAGGCTTCTCCCTGGTATTCCTGCAGAGAAGAAAGAGCTGTCATACTACTCTGGAGCAAAAGACAAAGAGGCAGGAGGCCCGACTCACCACCAGGTGTCTGGTTCCTCTCCATCATCCACGTAGACCACACCCTGCCCAGAAAGCCCTGCCGAGCCCGAAAACATTGGAGAAGGCTGTGTGAGCCAAGAGCAGAGATGGCGCCAACCCACTGCTCCTGTCTTCTTTTCCATCCCTCTCCATAGTTCTTTAATTTGCTGGTTCAAACAAGAGCTAAGAATACGGCCAAGTTGGGTGCTTACCTCAGCAATGCTTGAGGAAACTCGGCCTGCTTTCTTTACATCAAACAATATGAAAATTAGCAGCCAGGAAACTGCTCTGAACACCAACTATCCCAGCAGCCCACGGAGGGCTGGTTCTGGGTGTGTACTCACTTCACAGGCCAGCAGGGCGTCTATTAGGCAGGCAAGCTTGGGTTTAGATGTGCACGTCAGCTTCCCCACACGTGAGCTGGACACGACCAGGATCTATGTGAAAGTCCTCCCTGCAAGCTACATGATTCATTGCACACCTCCTCCCGAGTGTGTGATGAGCCTCCATTCCTCCTCATTCCGCTGTTTTTTAGCAGCAGGATGCCTTTAATACTTTTCAATCGATTGGTGTCTTTTAAATATAGCTTATCAATTGTTTGACTGCTTGTAGAAGAATTTCTACAATTAGTTTGTGTGTCATCCTACAGAAAGGGCAATGGGCTGTACGAAGCTTGCCTGTGCTCAGATCCTCCAAGTGGACCCAGCCACACTCACAGAGCGGGGCAATGCTTTCCTGGGCACCCTCATGCCCATGTGCCCCAAGCATCCTTCAGCCAGTTGTTCATACCCAGGAACTGCCAGTCCGATGTCAGCTCATCCGACGAGCTCAGGCTGGTACCAAGACAGGTGATGCTTTAAGCTCCTCTCAGTTTTGCACAAAAAAAAAAAAAAAAAAAAAAAAAAAAAAAAAAAAAAAAAAAAAAAAAAAAAAAAAAAAAAAAAAAAAAAAAAAAAAAAAAAAAAAAAAAAAAAAAAAAAAAAAAAAAAAAAAAAAAAAAAAAAAAAAAAAAAAGAAAAAAAAGAAAGAAAGAACAAGACCTGAAAATTGGTTCCCACAAGACCTGAAAATTGGTTCCCTGGCACCTGTTGGCAGCTGTGGTTGGAAAGATGAATAACACGCAAAGCCAGAGGTCCCAGAAGATGGTGCTGTGCGCAGTACACCTCTTAGAGATGGCCAGTGACCACCTACTCATCTCCAAGTGCAGATGGCGTCCTGTATAATGGTGCAAAAGTGGTCTGCGCTGTCAGTAGCTGCACCTGAGCACTGAGTGTCAGCCTTTCTTGAGGTCAGCAACACCTGGTGTGGTTCTCATGATGGGGACTGAATTGCAGGTCCTTCTTGGCCTCCAGCTCAGGAGAGCCTGTGCTCTACCCTGCCTTGCAGGTCTGGGTTTCTGCTACTGTAAGCATTCGGTAAATAAAATGGTTACTCCATCTTTCCTAGTAGGATGGTCTGTGGCACAAAGTTCGTACTGATGAGCACCTCTGACGTGGGCCAGCCCCGCCTAAGATGCTTGGTAGGATACTGGTATTAAATGCATCTTTGACCTCACAGTACTCTCCATTTGCCATGTGTTTATTTGGACAGAACCTCATCGTAAGTTAAAAGGTGATGCCTTTTGATGCATCAGAGCCCTTTCTTTCTCTGTTGTAGTACTCTGAATGCTACCTCTAGATGTCCAAGAACTAAGCAAAAGTCTAAAGCTGACCTATGTCTGCAGTTTACAAGCTCCAATATTTTCATGGTTCTCCAGGTTAATTTTTACTCTTGAGTATAATGTAAATCAAATATAAGACATAAAAAAGTAGGCTCTGGGAAATCCTTTCTTTCTCGAAGGCCAAGTTGTATAACATCAGCTATCAGAGACCCTCCCCCTGTGGACAAGTGTGGGCTCAGCCAAATTTTTCTGCACAGCAGCAGCAGCGGGTTCTACACTGGCCACCTCCCCCTCTTGATGAAGAAGGAGTTTGTCCAGGCTGGTGATAGGGATGCCCATTGTTGGCCTGCAGCTGGGCAGAGCTGTACCCACCCTTCCTGGGGCCAGGGAACCTTGGCACATGGCCAGTGTCTCTGAGAGTTCTGGCAGCTTGGTTTCCCTTTACTTATGATAGCAGTTCTGAATTTCATTGTGACTGGAGGGATCAAATGGGTAGGAAAAATCATTGTGATCCCAAAAGATACTTGGATGCAAATGCAGGAAATATCTCATTACCACAAATGGCAGATTTTATATCAGAAGAATCAGCTGAAGTGGCTGATGTACCCCAGCTCCCATGGAGACCCTAAAGGGTACAGGAGGCTACCTCTGAGTCCTCCAATGTCATTGTCACCACCACAGGGAGTTGTCCCCCACCACCAACCTTACCAGCAGCCACCAAGGCCAGATAGACTCTCCCTGGAAAGCGGTTCTACAGAGGACATTGTCCTTTGCCTGTCCTAGTGACCAACACTTCTGTTTTGGGTACCCTTGCAAGCATCTGGCCATAGTAGGGCCTGGAAGAGCAGGTTCTGACCTGACCAATGAGCTCCTGCGGCCCTCCTCAGCCTCCTGTATCATGAGACAAGGATGGTTCAGGAGTCACTGGATCTGGCCTTGCATGTCATGGTCCTCAAGGTCAATAAGCTGCAGGACCTGTGTGTCGCATAGATTCAGCTGTCCTAGTCAGAGGCTAAAGTCAGCTGCAGAACAAAGCAGGGAGAGAATGTTCCCTATCTGAAAATTTTTGTAATTAACTAAAAATCTGCATACTACACCTACATGGTCTGTGTTAGAATTAAGTCCATATTCGTGTCCAATGGTAGCATAAATTTAGAGACCTAATTATTTCCAGTTTAGTGCAGATGGAGTTCTGGGACTAAACTAGTATGCAAAAGTGCTTGAAAGAAAGGGTGCAGCAATCAGGCCCAATTAACCCAGGAATTCTTGTCAGCTCTTATGCAGGACGGAGAGGAGAGTACAAGAAAACGGGGCAGAAGCAGGCCTGGCCAGAGGAGGTGGAGTCCTCAGCCCAGGCATGTGGAGATGAGGGACAGCGGTGGTCAGGGCAGTGAAGAACAGGATGCTGGAGCTTGGCTCTGAAACGGAGGGGAAATGTCCATCATTTTGAACTGATCCCACTTCTCTCAGTGCTTTATCCATTAATCGCAATGTCCCCTTAATGGAAGGACTCCTGTGTCTTAATTCCAGTGCTTCCCTAGTGCAAAGAGCGCAGCCACGAACAATAACCTTTACCTAACAGCATTCTGTCGCTTGATCACTGAAGCCATAATCTTATTGGATCCTTCAAACAATGCCTTGTGGAGCCACAAGTTTTATTCTCTTTCTACAGCTGGGAAAACTAAGCCAGAGCAAGAAGGAAAGTCCTATACGCTGGAGCTCTGGCTAAAGCTGGACCAGAACTAAGGTCCACTCGCACTGTCCTTAGACACACCCGCATTTCCGGACGTCTGTGTGAACTGGTGCGTGCGTGTGGGGCGTCCATTACTCACAAGAGCCAGGGCCATTCTAAGAAACTGCAGCCCAGGAGTAGCTCGAGTTTCCCCAGATTTTTCCCTCAGATCATCTCTATTTTACCTTTTCCCACTTGTCCCACTTCTGTCTTAACATATTTTTAAGCATTTACAGATATGTAATTAAGGGGTCTCCTTGGTGATATTTTGAGGCCATCTTGAAGTTGCTTAATTAATCCTGAGAAAGAGACTTTTAAATCCTTCTGCATCACCTCCGTCAAACTCTTTCTCAGTGCCTGGTGATGAATGTCCCAATTAGCAGGCCAGTAAATGAAACAGGTGACAGAAAATATAAAACACATGTTTTCTGCCAAAGGTCTTCTCTCCTAGAATTCAAATCAGGGATCAAAATTACAAGTGTTTCCAAGAGGCGACCCTCATCCCATAGTACCCCAGTTACCAACATAGCCCCATGGTTAACTGGTTGATGGAGGGAGAGTAATTCAGATTCCAGAGGACAAGGTTTCCCTCTCCTCCCAATTAACAGCATCGGCACACTGGCCACAGGCAATTCTCAGAGTGCTTTGCCTGACTTAATTTTGCTTTTAGCATTCAGTGCCAGGAATACCTGGAAAATTATCCACTAATTATCTGGCATTATCTGTGTCGGTTCTTGTCTGAGGAGTAGCGCAACTAATTACAAGCCCCCTTGCTATTTACCTTTAAAGAGTGGGTTTAGCTGAGAAATTCTCCAAAAGCATTTGCACTAAAGGCTGGTAATTATGTGCTTCGCCTTCTTCAGGGGAGTTCTTTTTAGTACCAATAACAAACAGTCACCCAAGTGAGTCATTCCAAGCTGCTTTCACAGCAGGGGAGCTGTAAGCAGTAATTATACCTGGACCTTCCCAATGACTTCTTAGTGCACAATTAGTGGGCAGTGTGCTACCTCGCCCCAGCCTACCCTGGGAGAGAACAATGAACCCTCTCCCCTCTCACAACCCCTCACTCGCCCTCGTCTCTCAGCTGGCATCAAATCCTAGGCAGTATTTTACTGAGACCATGGAGAAGTATCGCAAACGTAAGTGAAAGATTGTTATGTTGATGACTGAATTGATTGTGCCATTACATGACGCACATTTATGACCACCCAGTAAAAATAACACCTGCCACCCTAGCCTGCTGGGGCACTCTGGAAGGGCAGCTAATAAAAGAAAGCATCTTTCAGTCCCCAGGGAAAGGGAAAGCAGCACCTCTCAGGTTCTGTTTTGTTTTAACGCAATTATGATCTCTGAGAAACTTAAGAAATATGGGTAGAAATGTAGTTCGCTCCATTTCTAAACACACTGGACTGAAATCTAGTGATACAGGTTCTTATCGTACTTGAATGCTTTGTGGTACTTTTTTTTTTTTTTTTTTTCAAGAAAAGGACCTTCCCCTTTATACCACTGCCACCAGCTAAATCCAGAAACCAACACACACGTGCAGCTGACTTCTGAAACTCGTGCTCTGAGTTTGCTGGTTCTCGCATTGCTCACATCCTGTTTCAGAGTGATGCATGGCATTCACCTCTCGTGGACTCATTTTCAGTGTTTTACCTGAGAGAAGTTCCTTAATGACACACAAATTCTCCTGCAGAGTAAGGTTAGCCAACGGGACGCCATTCCTGCATTCCAACACTGGAAGGCCATGGTGACTCATTTTATTTTAAAAAGAATAAAAACACCATAAAAATTAATAGAATTTCAAGACAAAATGACAGGAAATTAAAAATGGCTATTCTATTGCATATTATATTCTTTCAAGTAGCTGCTCAGGTTACCAGCTATAGGCATGTGAGACTGATCCAATAGTATAGACACTAGTTGTTCCTTACAATAAACCATTAGGAAGTAGTAAGACCATTATTATCTGAGCTATCGTATCCATTCCTTCCTTCGATTCTCCTTTCCCCCATCCAATTTCCTTCCTTTTTAGTATTTGATTTTCCTGTCGCAATATCTATTATCTTTTGGATCTCGTTTACTCTTTCAGTATCTTACAGTAGGGAGACCATGTGATGTTTACACTTGTGGGTTTGACTTATTTCATTTGTAAGTATGGTGTTCAGTTGTGTCCATTTACCTATGGAAGTCTCAGGCGTCTCCTTCTTTGTAGTTGCATAGTATACCGTTTTATAAAGGACCACATCATTTTTATCCATCCCTCAGTTGATGGGCATTTGAGATGTTTCCAAGATTTAGCTATGACAAATAAGTATAGGTGCACATATATTTCTGCAGTGTGATGTTTTTAATTCATGTGGGAAAATACCCAGAAGGAGAATAGATGGGTCAGATGAAACTGCTAATCCTAGTTGGGTTTTTTTTTTTGTTGTTGTTTGTTTGTTTGTTTGTTTTTGTTTTTGTTTTTTTTCTTTCAGGAACCTTTATCCTGATGTCCACAGTGACTTCCAAGTCTACAGTCCCACCCACAGTGAGGAAGAGTTCCTTTTCCTCCAGTTTTTCATGCAGTTGTTATGAGTTTATTACTTTATGATAGCCATTCTTTCTGGGGTGAGATGAAATTGTAGTGTTGTTGCAGCTTCCATTTCTCAGGTGACCAATGATGGTAAACATTTTCTCATCTATTTATTTGCCATTTGTATTTCTTCATTGGAGAAGTGTAGTCATCAAAGACTCCCATTTTCGGATTGCGTCTTTGAGTTTTAGGGGTCTGATTTTTTAAAATTCTTTATATGTTGTAGATAGAAGTCCTTTGTCAGAACTAAATTATTTTCCCAATTTGTGGAATTTCTTTTCACTATGTTGGTGATTTCTTTTGATGTACAGAATTTTTTTTTTTTAAATAAGATGAGATGCAAGTTGTTGATTCTTTGGACAGTTTCCCATGCAGTTCGTGGTTTTTTTTTTTTTTTTTTTTTTTTTCATGAGCTTTCTGCCTATGCCTATGCTCTATTTCTAAAGCCAGCCTGATAGCTCAGCATATTAAAGCACCTATGTATGAAGGAGCAGCGACTGGAGTTCGATTCCCACCTTAGTATGCTGGCCCCAACCCCAAGGAGCACTGAAATGGCGACTGAGACTGGGCATGGATGTGTGCCTGTAATCTGATGACGAAGGAAGCCAAAAACAGGAGGTTTACTGTGAATCCTATCTTTGTAGTAAGACCCTGTAGACCCTCTACTAAATACATTTTTTTTTAAAAAAAGATTTTTAACTATTTTCTCTTTCAGTAGATTTAGTGTTTCTGTTTTAATGTTTAGATCTTTGATCCATTTTGACTTTAGTTCATGGTAATAGACATGTGTCTACCTCTGGTCTTTAGTATCTAGAAAACCAATTCTTCTATTACTGTTTATTTAAAAGACCATCTTTGTTCCAGTGAATATGTTTGGCCACTTTTTCAAAGATAAGATGGCTAAGTGTATTTGTAGTCATATCGGCATGCCCAGTACCATGCTGATGTTTTCACAGTAGCTTTGTAGTATAATTTTAGGCTATGGATTATACTTCCTCCTGCTTTGCCTTTGCTGCCCAGAATTGCCTTTGGTATTGCAGGTCGCTTTTGGTTCCAAATGAACTTTAGGAATGTTTTCTAAAACTCATGTGTAAGATGTTAATGATGTTTATTTTTCCTTTTTTTTTAGTGTATTTGGTACGGGGTCTCACTATGCAGCTCACACCCATAGTGATACTCTTGTTTTCAGCCTCACCAGCACTGGGTTTACAGGCACGTACCACTATGCCCAGACTTGGTCGCCAGATCAACTGCCCCCAGGGGTGGGGCTAGCACAGCATTTAGGACTAGGGATAGATCTTGGTCCCTAAGATTGCCAAAGCAGGTGCTTAGTCTGTTGAACTGTCTTACTGGTCCTGCTGATGGTATTTTGATTGAGATTGTATTAAATCTATGTAACAGTTTGGGAATACGGCCATTTTCATAATGTTTGCTCTTCCTGTCCTGAGCTATGGAAATCTTTCCATTTTGTGATATCCTTTTTGATCTCTTTTGTCAGAGTATTATAATTGTGCAAAGTGATACTTACCTCCAGGAAAGTGTTAGGGAGAACTGCTTCTCTTTTAATTTAATTAAAGAATTTGTGCTATATTGAGATTAAATCACCTCTAAATATCTTGTAGAATTCAGCTGTGACTCCATCAAAACCTGGACTCTTCTTTATAGACAATTCTTAATTACATTTTGTTATTGACTGATATTGGGTTATAAGGAATGTTTATGTCTTCTTGATTCAAGTTCGGTAATTTATACAGATCTAGGAATCTGTTCATTTCTTCTATGTTTTCCACTCTATGCCGGTGAATGTATTCAAAGTAGGTAGTGATGATCGTGTAAAAGACAACAGGATCTATAGTGATTGCTCATTTTTAATTCCATAATGCAGGAATTTGAAGGTTTTTCTTTTTTCTTTATTTCTTTCTTTTTGTGATAAGATTGGCTAAGGATTTATTAATTTTACTTATTATTTTGAAGAACCAAATATTTGATTGACTAATTTTTTAGATAGTTTTCTCAGTCTCTATTACAATAATTTCTGCTCTGGTCTTTATAATTTCCTTCCTTGTTTGGGCTTTGAGCTAGACTTGCTCTTCATTTTCTAGAAGCTCAAGGTACAATATAAAGTTGTTTATTTGTGCTCTTTCTTTCTTTCTTTCTTTTGTCTTTTTAAGACATGGTCTCATCATGCAGTTCAGGTTGGCCTTGAGCTGACTTTTGTAGCCCAAGCTGTTCTCATACATGCACCGATCCTGCTGCCTCAGCCTCCCAAATGCTGGGATTACAGACATGCACCACCACGCATGGTCTTCATTCTTTTATCTCGATAAGAGAATTTAGTGCTAGAAATTTCACTCTGGGAACTACATTCTTTGCATCTCCTACAGGTTCTGTTAAGTTATATTTGTATTTTTGGTTCACTGTAAATGTACTTTAATTATTTGATTTCATCTGTGACTCAGTGTTTGTTCAGTATCATGTTATTTCACTTGCATGTGAATGTTGATTTTTTTGTGGTTGTTTTTCTTGATAATTTCCAAGTTCATTGCATGTATGGTACAACTGTAGTTTCTTTGCATTTAACGAAGCATGTCCTATGGGCTAGTATAGCACCTATTCTAGAGAACTTCATGTAAACATCTAAGAAGAATGTGTATTCTGATGTTGTTGAGAAGAACATTCCATAAGGGTCTACTAAGTCTAGTTGTTCATAAATTTGGTTTAGTTCTGTTATGCATTTGCTAATATTTTGCCTTTTTATCTATATCTCTTTGTGACAATGACGTCTCGAGATTTCTTGTTAGAATTGTTATTGCTCATTTGATCTTTTTATGTCTTTAACATTTGTTATATAGTTGAATGCTCCTGCATTTGGTGCATGCATATTTATGATTGCTATCTCTTCCTCTTGAAGTTTCTTCATAGCTAGTATGCACTGATTTTATCTCCTTTGATTATTCTTAGCTTGAAGTCCACATTGTCTGCAAAAAGAACAGCTACCCTGTTTTTTTTCTGGATTCATGTTACATGGACTATTGTTTCAATGCTTTGATTTACAGTCTATCAATTTCCTTTGAGTTAAATGTGTTTCTTGTATACAGCATAGCGTTAGATTTTGTTTGCTATTCAACTCTGCCAGGATTTTTCTTTTGACTGGTGAATTGAGGCCTTTTATATTCACAGTTATAACTAATATGCATTGACTTATCTTTGTCATGTTATATTCTTGACATTGTTCCTCTACTTTTCCTCTTTGATTGCTTGCTTGCCCTCTTTGGTGGTTTCTCTCTGTTGTTTTTCTTGGAATTGTGGTCATAATTATTGCTTTCTAGTATATAGCTCAGAACTCTTTGTAGGGTTGGCTTGTTGGTCATGAATTGCTTTACTTGTTCTATGTCATGGAAGCATGTTATTTCATCCACTAATTTTGAGAGTGTTGCAGTGGACACCAACTTGGGTTGGAAGTTGTTTTAAGTATTTTTTATTCTTTTTCAGGACTTGAAATACTTCACTCTAAGCTCTGCTTGACTTGAAGGTCAGTGTTGAGAAGACTGCTGTGATCTTGATGGACTTTTCTTTACAGGTTATCTGTTTCTTTTCTCTCATAACTTTTAATAATCTGTGTATCTGTTGAATTTTTGGAATCTTAATTATTTTATATATGGGAGCACATTTATTTTGGTTGCGGCTAATTGAAGTTGAATATGCATCATTTATCTGTACATTTGGATTCTATTCCCATGCCTGAGACATTTTTTGCTGTTACCCCAACAAATAATCTTTTTTTATGTCATTTGTGTGCACTCTTGCATTTTCCTTGCCATCTATTGATCTTATATTGTTTTTCTTTACATCATGTTCAAGCTGTGCATGTTATTTCCTGGTGTTTCCTTATTTGTCAAGCATATTTCTTTTTATGATTGCCAGCTGTAATTCTATCTTCAAGGTCTGAAAGACTACTTTCAGTTTTATTCAAATTGTTCTACCAGCTTTCAGCAGAATTTTGAACTTCTTGAATATCTCTTTCCATCTCTTTCATGCACTCCAATTCTTTCCTTTACTATTGAATCAAGGTTTATATAACTTTCTTATTCTCCTCTATTGCTTATAATCTATGTCTTCTTTAGATATGGTCAGCAATTCTTTTATTATTGCTGTCATTTTTTTTTTTCTACCAAAGAGATAATTTCTCATGAGATTTCCCCTATAAACTGCTGGAGTTGTTTCTGTACTTCAGTTGCTATCTTTTCAGTAATTTTAGGTATGATTTCCAATTTCTTCTGTGTCAATGCCTCCCAAATATGTTCTGAGTGGGCTGGAGGTCTGAGACTGAAGTTTGTTCCTTTTCTTGGCATTTTGCATTTTACAATAATTTATTTTTTTCTGTGATTATCTTTGGGAGGTTGGTAGTAGATAGCTCAATCACTAGTATCAAGGTCTCTGTGGGAAAATTCTGTTCTTCATGGATATCTTCTGTGTGTAGCAGATTCCTGGTTTGATTTTATCGTAATATCCTGACCTTTCCAATTGTGTATAGAATATTTGTTTGTTTCTTTCTTTCTTCTGTCTTTTCATCTTTTCATGTAGGCTATTGTGAGGTTATTTATCTGGAGCATACCAATATTGTTACACAAGTGAAAATAACTTACTCTAGTAGTACAGTTAATCAATAATGGTAGCATCAAGCACAATTTAGAAATTGACAAACTATGGCAACTGTTGACTTTGTAGAGCCTACAGTATATAACCAGAATTGATTGTAGATTAAGACCTGCTGAAGGATTTTCTCATGTTATACTGGATTTTCCTGCATTCCACTGAATGAGCACCCTGTCTGAGGTGCTTCTCACACTACCAAACATTACAGTGGTTTAGGAAGATCGACCAGGCACTTGGGTTTCTCCAGACGGAGGCTTAGGTAGGGAGGCAATAGTTTCAGTCTCTCTCATCACATATGACTCACTGAGGCTCCTGAAATGACGGTAGTGTGGTGGGAGAGTTCTCTCTCCTCCATCTGGGCTCATAGGGCTCTCTGATTATTGGCCTTCATTTCTGATACTTAAAGATCTAAAAGACTATTAGTTTGTGAATTACTGATGGTGGTGAAGAGAATCTTTGGCTTTAGATGCTTTCCTTGTGTGAAGATCAATAAGTACCTACAAATGACTCAGAAAAGCAAAGAGCTTGCTCTCCACATAAGAGAAGATCACAGTGAGCTTTCTCAGTAGACTCATGGTAGGAAGTGTATTTGGCTGGTGGAGGCGCTGAGTAGGATCTGGTCTTAGTTATGTTTCTCATTATGGAGACACCCATGTCTTAAAGGTAGATGGGTTGATTTTGGCTCCAAGTTTGTGGCACTTTCCATTCATACTGCCCTGGCTTCAAGGCAGAGTGGCATGGCCGAGGGCCATGAGAGAAGATAAACACCTCCTGGCAGGGTAGCAGCAAGCAAAGAGCAAGATCAAGGGAAGTGGAATGAGATAGTTTTTGCTAGGCCACACCCATAGTGACCCACTTCCTCCTCCCAGGACTCACTTCCCACCATTACATTTAGCTATAAATTCCTCAGTGTGTCAGCGAATGTTTTATCATCACGCAACCAGTGTAACCTTTCAGACACTTAGAAATGAGATAAATGCATTTTGTATAGAGGCGACATGGGTCTTCCAGGGATTTGGGGTAGAATATTACAGTTTATGTCTCAGGTGTCCCTCAAAATACTCATGTGGAAGGTGACTGGATCATGGGGTCCTGAACTCATCAGTGGACTCATTCTCTAATGGACGCCAAGCCAAATGAACTGTTAGGAGTTGAAGCCTTGTCTGAGGAAGCAAGGTCCTGGGCTGTGCCCTGAGAGAGCTGCTCCTTCTCCAGCTCCTCCTTTCACCATCTAGACCCTAGCTGCAGGATGAGAGTGGCTTTCCTGATAGGCTGCTCCCCCCGTTCATCTTGTCTTGGGGCAAGGTGACTAATGCCAACCCCTTGAGCAACCATAAGCCAAAATCAACGTTTCCTCCTTTGTGAGTGTGGAGTATGTGGGCCCGGTGAGAAGAAGCAATCGAGCCAGCGCACGAGGCCTTGCGGTTCTCCGCCACCAGAAGAAAAGCCCAGACAGCAGCTGGCTGGGAGAAGAGGCAATGCAAATACCCCTCGTGCTTCGGGTGTCAGTTTTTCTTGCAGTGTTATTGCTCTTCATAATTTTGCATATTTGGGAGGTTTCTCAAAAGAGAAGTAGTCACATTCATTTACCTATTGTTTGTTTGTTTGTTGTTAGTTTGTTTTAGTGTAGTTGGTAGTTACAGGGTCTCAGTATGCAGCTCAGACTCATGGTGATGCTCCTGCTTTCAGCCTCCCCAGCGCTGGGATTACAGACATGGGCCACCATGCCCAGACTCTGTGGCTGGCTCAGCCTGCCCTGGGGACAGGGCTGGCACTGCATGTGGGGCCAGGTCTCGATCTGCGGTCCCTGTGCTCACCTAAGCAGGTGCTTTAGTCAGCTGAGCTGTCTTGCCAGCCCAAAGCCAGGGTTATTAAACTCAATTTTTTTGACAAAACTATTTTATGCAAATGGCATTACCAGCCAACTCTTTTTTATGTTTTATAAGTTCTTATAGCATAATTTAATAAAACCCTGTATCAAAAAATTAAAATTAAACTCAATTAAATAAATAATAAATAATTTATTATTATGTAATAATAAATTACATAATAATTTATAAAACATAAAAAATGCAATACCAGTCCTGGGGTGGCAGTGACAGGAGAATCACTATTGATATCATATAAATAATTATAATTAATTAATTAAGATTAATTACAAATATAATAACATCAATATTAAATATATATAATTTATATACTTTTAGATAAAATTTTTTGACTATGCTAGGCACATATTATTTCATTAACATTAACACATCAATATTTAAATATATATTTAATTATACATTTATATACTTCCTGCTACATTCTGGTCCTATGTTATATTCTTGTCTTTCTTAACATTGTAGCCTTTATTTTTCATGCTCTTAAAATATTTTGCTTATCTTGAAAGATGGGTAATTGATTCTTTTATTACACTTCTAATCTCACTTATGTATATAGGCTTGGGAAGAGAGCTCAGTGACCTAAGTGCCCACCTGGCAAGTGCGAGGCCCCGTGTTTGATCCCTGGTACCACATGCTATGCTCATCCTGGATCCCTGGGTGTGCTGTGCTGGCCCCAAAACCAGGAATGACAGCACATGCCTGTAGTACCAGTGCTGGGGGGAGGCAGAGACAGGAAAATCACTGTGAGTCAGAGCTCTGCAGCATGAACTGTATCAAAAATCAAAATTAAAAATCAAAATTAAATTAAATAAATAACAAATAATAAAGTTACATATATGTGTCCAATTTCCATTTTAAGTGTTTTTAAAACCTTAATACTCAGTTTCTCTTCTATAATTGCTGGGACAAATATGTGACCCCTAAAACCAAGAAAGCAAATGTTGATTCAGCTCCCAGTTGGTGGAGCTTTCAGTCCACACTCAGCTGACACCAAGGTAGAACAGCACCTGGGAGAGAGCCACGGTTCATGGTGGCAGCAAAGAGCAGAGAGCAAGGGAGTGGCTCAGGCAGCCAGCTGGCCTCTCGGTCCTCCTACACTGTAATGTAAATCGACTGCCCCAGGGAAGGTGCAGCATCCAGACCCACAATAATCACAAACTGCAAAAACCACCCCCTTCATGGTACGAGGCTGTGGAGAGACGTCTAGACAGAAACCATAACACATGCCTGAAATTATTTATCATTTCTCCATAATATATGAATAATTTAAATGCTTTCTTCTTTTAATACATATGTGATCTAATAACTAACTTAGACTTTTTCAAATACATAAAAATCATGTTATTTCTATTGTTTTGAGGTAGAGAAGCACAAGATGATCTGAGTTATTGAGAGCACGCTGATTCTTCTTTCACTGTCCAATTCATAGTGTACTTGAAAATGCACCAAAAATATGTATTACCTATTAAATAAATATAGTTTATGCACTTTTAGATAAAACTTTTTGACTTTGCTACATGTACCCTTTGTAGTATTCTTACTTTTGTCTTCTTAATATCCCTACGTAAGTTCTTCAGAGGACCAGTTAAGGTCTACATTATACCTTTTCCTCTTTCCTGTTAATTCAATGCAAAAGATCAAAGCTGTATTTTATATTTTTTACATTTTTTTTTCTTGTTTCAGAACCTTTGTTTGTTTATTCACTCATTTTTATGGCTGGCGCAGCATGTGGTGCCAGGGATTGAACCACGGTCTCTGAATCCACCCAAGCTTTCCGAAGCAGGCGCTTTAGACCATTGAGCCATCCCGCTGGGCCCAAAGCGGTATTTCAAATACACTTACGTTGAATGATTTTAAACTTAGCTGTTCTTTGTGAGCATATAAAATTTGATGTCACTAGTTCTTTCCTGATGAATTTCTTGTTTTCTTCTTGAATTTTATAGCTTTTTTTGACCAATTTTGCATGTCTATACCCGATAATCTGAACGACTAACTTGAAGACAACAATATACAATAAAACAGCCACTGCTGAATTCCAATTACTTCGTTTAGTACAACTCTACCTCCTTTGTATCTTTTTATTTTATTTTCACATTTTTAAATTCTTTTTTTTTTAAAAAGTGGGGATAAAAGGAAATAATAAACAGTTGAAGAAAGACAATGTCGGCAATGCCAGCAAAATACAACTAGAAATCAATGTGCCCATTTCTTATATTATCTTATTGCTGTTTCAGATTGAGCCCAGGACCATCTGCCACTAAGCACACACACTTCTCCTGAGCTATGTGTAGCTCAGCCTCTATTTATTTTAAATTCGACTATAACACAGCAAGTGATGCTCTAGAAGCAAAGAAAACAGAACAAAAGAAGCCAGAAAATGAACATCTGCACTAAAGGATGGGAGCCTACAGACACATGCACACACACACACACACACACACACACACCATTTTAAGAGCAGAGGAACCCTGAATGTTGAAACGATACTTAATACACTGTCACTATTCACATGAATGCAGAAATGAGAAATCTGATGATGAGGAGTGTCAAATGCGCGCGATGAAGCTGGCCAAAAAAAAAAGGGCAAGGCAGAGTAGAAGCCTTCCCACTCTCAGAACTGCAGTTGAAAAAACGATAAAAAGTGAGCCAGAAATTAAGTCAAACTTACAATGCTGTGTATAGCTGGAAGCATAATATTAAAAATAGATGGCATAATCAAATAAGGAAGAAAGTCCAATAGGATTAGGAAGATCCACAAAGAAACAGAGGGTGAAAAGCGTGGGCAGTATGCAAAGATGATCCAGCAGAGGTGTAACGGCTGCCGGTCACCTCCTCCTCCTCTTCCTGGCCCTTGGTTTTGACCAAGGAAATACCAAACAATGAGACGGGATTAGTATTTAATTTGTAACCGGCACATACACACACATGTGTACCCTTCTTGAAATGAAACTTGAACTGGCATACTGGGAGAAACCTATCATCTTCTAGGAACTTTTGATTCAGAAAAAATGAATTCTAAAATATATTGTAAGAAAAATGTTAAACCTCATAAATTGCACAGCACATGACCTTTGGACAAAGAAGTCCAAGTCATGTCCAAGGAAAGCAAACCAAAGTGGATTCTTGACTGCAAAAGTAAAACTGAGAAAGCACTAGACCATTCAATGAGACAGCTTGTCCGTAAAGCAAAAGCACACACACGGCCCTCGATAAAACATTGTCTCATTTGGAATACAAGAAAGTACAGTGGGGTAACATATTTAAGTTGATTAAAGTTAGTCCCATAGTGACACATCTATAGTGGTGTATTTTAGGCATCTAATATAAGAAGGTGGATGAAAAATAAATTTATTTTGTCAAAGGGAAGAGGGATGGCACAATCCAGTTCAGGTAGAAATGGCTACTCATAGGGTTGGGCACGTGGGGTCATTGTCCTACATGTGGACGACTGACTTTTTACACATTTTGACATCTGCATCCTGTCAATGCTTCACATGCTGACAGAGCAGACAAGATTTAGTAAACAAACATTATTCATTGAGTGTAATGAAAATAAATGCATTTGAATATTAGAGAGCTAATATTACCACATACATAAGAAATGACTAGATTTACTGGTAGTACATGCTCAATAAGATGTGTTTCAACTGGTCAAGCAATGGCCATGACTCATCCAGGTGGCTGACACTGACAACAGCTCTACAAAGCATTGTACATGGTTTCAGGGTAAATTCTGAGGGGATTTAACTCACCTTGGGAGATACAAACGTTACATGTTTTGTTATACAGGTCTTGCTTTGACTTGCCCTTAACCACCCAGCAGAAAAGTTTAACCATGAGGCATAAAAGGTGGGGCTAGATTAGTATGCTGAGCTTAGATTGGCAGCTTCCAACACTGCCAGTTCTGCTGATAACCCACTGCGATTATGGAATATTGGATTATATATACACCTACTTCTTCTTAGTTCAATGGGAAGAAATTTTTTGTACCAACAATGATTAGAAAGGTTGTCATGTCTGCGTCCTGTATCAATTATTGGGAATGTACTTCTGATGTGTTTTGGAGCTGTCACGTTGTTGATTCTTATTAAAAGTGATAAAAAAAAAGATATCTTTCAAAAAATAAAACTACTAAACTAGCTCATAAAATTCACTCAGTTCTTCTGTTTTTAATTATGATGGCAATGATTCCATTACTTTGACTATGTATAGTGTAGGAGAGACAAAGAAGCAAGTATATTAATGGGTATAATGGTGAGAATTACCGTATGTGAAAAACAGATAGAAAAGGATCATTAAGATAGACTTTTTTTTTTTTTTTTTGAGACAAGGTCTCGCTATGCAGTTCAGGCTAGCCTTGAGCTCACTTTTGTAGCCCAGGCTGGTCTCGAACTCACACC